>JAHLJT010008756.1:132337791-132352181 GCA_031308135.1 Acheta domesticus | reverse complement strand
CTACCGTCGACTAGCGGTGTTTTCCCCTCAACCAGGTATCTCTCACCAGCGGGGCACCGCGCCAGCCGGGACAAGCTCTAAGCTCCCGACCGGTCTCCCGGCATGTGTGGTAGTGTAGTGCATGTTAGTGTAAGTGTGTAAGAGGAGAGGATAGGACAACGAAGAGGAAGGAAAGATCGCGCGCGTCCGTGACCCGTTTGTTAGGGTTACTGCTCCGGCATATCGCCTGGGTGTTGATCGGAAGAAACCACGAAAAACTCCCGATCAGAGCACCCGGCCGCTAGAATTCTCCTCCAGACAGCGACTGAATTCTTCTCCAGACAGCTGACGTCGATAGTCGTGATAGTGTCGAAAATCCTGCCGCCGTCGGGAGAGGACCTCCCGGTCAGAGGGACTGCAGTGACATCAGGGTTGATGCACTGAGCCATCTCTCCCGGTGGGGGGCGTGGCGCGGAGGGGGCGGGGGCGCGCTGGGCCGGGGCCAGGTGCCGGCGCAGACGCCTCTTGGGGACGCTGGTCGAGTGCGTTGAGCAACTACGAGCGTTCATCATCGTCTACGGTAGGGAAATAGCTACGCAGTTTGGGAAATGTACGTTGGTGGGAACGTCATGTCTGCGGATGGAGTAAATAGTATGTCGCCCCCCCTCTCTCTGTCTCCCGTTACTTCTATCTGCATCACTATCCCCCTCTATCTTTCTCTCCTGTTACCTCTATCTCTATCACTACTTCTATCACTCCCGTTACCTCTATCCCTGTCACTATCTCTCTCTTCCGTTACCTCTAACTCTATCTCTTCCGTTACCGCTATGACAATCACAACCTCCTTCTGTCTCTCTCCCGTTACCTAAAACTTCTAATACTACCTCTCTCACCCCTTGCGTTTCTTCTCTCTATTTCATGTCTGTGTCTGTCTCTCTCTCTTCTGTCTGTCTCTCTCTCTCCTCTCGCTCTCTCTCTCTCACACACACACACACAACACACACCACACACACACACACATACTGTTTCTATCGTTCCATCGTTATCTCTCCAATTGCACTGCAGCTCCAGTTGGGCTTTGTTTGACGTTTCCAAAACTACCTGCCAAACACCAACCCACACAAGCTTTTAGAATCCCACTTTTTTAACGTATGGGGTATGACCTTACGAAGATTGGGGTGATTCATCCATAACCAAACATGGGTGAGTAAGAGAAAATTATTTAAAAAAAAAGAACCACACGCAATTCCTTGTTTAAGATATCGCTCCAGCGTGCATACGAAACTACTGGAATGAGCTGCGAAAACGACCGAACAGAGCAACTGACTTCGAAATTGCGAGCGGGAATTGGCTATTTAGCGAAAGTTGAAAATCTGACCATCGCATCCCTTGGTCCTTGTTTCCCCTCCTGACCGCACGGCGTGAGTGCGCTCCAGGCGTCGGATGACCTCGAGCCGCACGCTGACAATGCACGTGGGAATGTGAAAAGTAAAATAACGTCACTTTACTGCGATTTTCGTAACTCTGTCCCTGACAGAAATCAGCTGTTCACGGTTTCATCCAATCGGGAGCTTGAACGTCACCATATGACACACGCGAAATATAAGCTCCTGATTGGATGGCAGCGAAAGAGCTGATTCCTGTCAGGGACAAAGTTACGAAAATCGCAATATAGTCACCTTGTCGCGTTGTTCAGTGCATCTCGAGAGTAAACGTCACGTTGCTGTTACATCACAAGCTATAGTGCGATTTTTATAACTATCCTTTCAAGGCCCGTCACCACGATGGAATGTCACGCTATTTCGCGTTTTCCTCAGTCGTGCCGCTAGTTATCGCATGATCACGATCGAATCAAGCAGGGTTTCCGATCATGCGACATCTAGCGACACGAGGCAGAAAGACGCGAAATGCCGTGTGATATGCCATCGTGGCCATAGGGGCTTGAGGGGCAGAGTTATAAAAATCGATCTATAATAGAAGCTATGCATAGTCTCGCAATAACTACAATATTTATGTGTGTTAAATTTCTTAACTTATTTCTTTCCTTGTATCCTGAACTGCGGTGTGCTTATTGAGGCCATACAAGAATAAATTAGATAAAAATATATAGTTTGTGAAGTACCTCGGGACTGAATTTTCTATGGTATTTTAGGTGAAACATCTTTTCTTCCTTGTGGCCTCCTGAGGAAGCCTGTGACATGTTCTCAATTAATTTGCAATCTGCAAAAATTGTACGAGATGTGTGTATAATACACTCGTAACCATATATTATGTGGGAAATTAAAGTGCTGTCTTATTTTCTCATTACATGCTCATCACTACACACTTTTCATTAAGGATTGTTGGCATAAACTGTCGAATCTCTATTTCCTTCATGTGATTGCAGAGTTGTCTTTCAAAAACCTGCTGATTCTTCATTCTTATTCTGAATTAAAAAATTTACAATTGATTTAAATGCACTGTTTAATTCAATCATCTCCCACAATAGACAAAATAAAAGGAAGGAAAATAAATAATAAACCCTTCAGTGCCCACGTTCAGTTCATAACGCAATTGATCGCGAGGGAAAAATTGCGCAAGTTAAAATCACCATATTTTACCCATTGTGAGTTCATCATTAAAATATTTCTGAACAATGTATTTGCTACATTAAAATGTTTATTTATATGTGATTAAATTTGAACGTACTGGATTTAAATCTAGCTTTATTGTCTAAAGAAAGAAAATCGGGATCGGGTTTGTGCGTCAACAAAATTAAATGGCTGGACAATATCAGTAACCCTCTGAGTACTCCAATTTATTTTTTCTAGGGATTTCATTCAGCGAAAAGCTGGTTGTCTCTTTACGTCCCAATGAGACACATATTTGACCATACACTAGACGCAACACATTTGCGGGTTCCTCTGATCTGAGGTAGCCAGAATGTGAGATCCTCCATGGCAACTCATACCTGATAAACAAGGGACAAACCACCGTGCCCAGGGCAACACTCGAACCCACGACCGTTCTGATCGAAGAGCTGTGTCAGCACACGATCTTAGCCACCTCTGCCATCGAGGTTGACACTCCAGAGTTAATGAGTGCAATTTATATGGCAAAACAAACACGTCCAACAAATACGGTCGTACATATTTCTCGTATTGGTCCTTTACATTTTCCAGATGATACTTATTCCAGAGCTACATCATCAAACCACATTTGTGCTCTCTAATCACTTCACGGAAAGGCAGGAAACCGCAACGGCACGTTCCAAGCCACATTAAACTCAAATTCAGATGATTGCGATTTCATTGTGCGAGGTGGTTCCCATTGCGTCACATAATTTAGTTACCCGGCCGCTGCTTTTCAGTCGCTCCCGCCTTGCCCCTTGTTTGGTCCCCTCTTCATTTTGTAGATGGCGGCAGGGGAGGGGCCCGGGGTGTGTGGCGAGGCTGGAGGGAGACGTGTTCTGAGGCCTTCCAGACCGCTACGCTTGACATTCCCCACGCAGCCTTCTGGTTTATTCAAAAACTCTCCGGAAGGGGCTGGAATTCTGACGTTTACGAGCAAGGCATTATGACTCCCTCCATGAATACGGGGCAGGCCGGCAAAAGAAAACAGAGGCGATTGCTCCCAAAGATCAACTTTTAACAACCATAAAATTTTCACACACCCCTTTAACCGGCGAATAATGAATCTTTACAGGTTCTCAAATATCAGTATAAAAGAAGAAAATTTTTTTACGCATAATTGTTAGTGACATAATTTTCACATAGGATATTTAGTAGAATTCATGAAAGATCCTTTGCAAACAACGTCATGACTACTTGAGACGTATCTTGCGTTTTCATACACAACAATAAAGCGATATTATCAGATTCATATTTTGGAAGAAAAAAGTCAGGTTTCAATATTTCTAAATGTTTCTCCCAAGTTACACTGACATAAATCTTGCCCTCCAGAAATATACTGTAGCTTGATAATAACATGCACAATGTCTAGTATGATATAAATATATAATTAAATTAATGTAATTGAAATTTTTCTCTTTACAATCAAGGAAATATGTTTCCGATTCCTTCCTGGAATTGATTAATTTCTTTGCCACCTAGTTTTGAAACAAATTTGTAAGAACCGTAATAGTAAATTTATTTTCCTTTTTGATTTGCAGATGCAAGCACAATTGACGCAGGGTGGAATTACTTCCTAGAAGGAATGATTCATATTCGTGAATGATTGTGGAAAATTCTTGTAGCTCTCATGAAACGAATGGATTTGAGATATAAAAGAGAAGTAATTAATCGATATCAAGAAGTTCAAATATGAATGAAAAAGACTGAAAAAAGAATGAAAATATTGAAAATAGAAATGAAAATAATCAGATAATTACTGAAGCGGAACTTAAAGATGACTTCTGCACAATGGAAGAAAAATATGAAAAAAATTAAATATTTATTAAGACATATTAAGAGAAGACAGAAGATGCAACTCTTAGCAGCACATTATCTACGTACACAGTGCAAATTTGTATCAGCAATACAGCCCATTCTTTGTTTCCTTGTCGAGTTGATTACTACTTTGCAAGTTGTAAACGTTCGTCCGCAAGACTATCACACCAGGCAAATGCCGGAGAAGTACCCTAACAAACAGGCCACAGACCGTGCGCGATATTTCCTTCCTCTTCCTTGTCCTATCCTCTCCTCTTACACACACACACACACACACACACACACACACACACACTAACATGCACTACACTACCACACATGCCGAGAGACCGGCCGGGTGCTTACAGCTTGTCCCGGCTGGGGTAGTGCCCCACTGGTGGGAGATACCTGGTTGAGGGGAAAACCTCGCTAGAGTACGGCTAGATTCGGCGCCAGATCTCGCCATCCAGCGGGGAAAAGATCATCGCCACCTACCGAGAAAAACACGCAATACACTTATGGGACTAATGACCTAAGTTGTTGACGCGCCCGGACACATCAATCAATCAATAAATCCGCAAGGCTAAATTTTTTCTCCGTGAATTTAAAGGAGAAAATAATTGTCCGGGAAATAGGATTGTCCGGGAAGAAATTTCCTAGATATCTATTTTCTTTCCGCGTTCAGTGTTTCCTTTCTTATACGAGTCAAAATCGTTTACGTGTAAGAGATTGCCCCATAAATTTCTGGCAAATTTTGAACGGACAGATAACGATCAGCAAAAGAGAAAGATTACCGTACAAGAGTGGTGTTGAGTAAAAGTGAAGAGAGAAGTGCTCGGTAAACAGTATCACAAGGCGGCAACTCACGTGCCCCAATACGAATGCGGCAAGTTCGCGGGTTCAAACCCAACCGAAGGTGTGGATTTTAAGGGCGGAAAAATCGTTCGTACGCCTTCCCTTCGAAGGCGAAGTAATGCCGCTTGTCGCATGTAGTAGATTTACTGCATATTAAAGTTCCTCAAGCCTAAAAGCAGTCTCTTAGCTAAATTAAAATCGCCTGTTTCGTCGCCCGTAATAATACCTCCTTTCTACGGTAGTTGGTGTAAGCAGCGTAGTGGAATTTGCGTGGTCAGAGGGAAGAGGGAGCCTCATGGCCTGAGGTTTACCTCGTAAAAAATAAGACATCAATTATATTCAATTCAATTCAATGCGATACTCTGAATCCCGCTCTGCAGGAGAGTGGGCGCGAGGCAAGCGCATGTCAGCCGCCGAGTGATGGCAGTGGGCAAGAGCTGGAATTCAGAGGCCGAAGGGAAGCATACTGGCACTCGACAAGCTTGGCTCTTTCAATGGCCGATCCTGAGGAACGCGACTGACTAGAAAAATTGATACAAGGAAAGAAGCAGAGAGGGAGAGAGAGAGAGAGATACTGACTGAAAAAGAGGAGAGAAAGCGAAACGAAAAGGGTATATGTGTGTGTCTGAAAGAAAGAGAGAGAGACTTAGCAAGAGACATGTAGCAAGAGTGACAGAAACAGAGGTGGACCAAGAGAAAGAAAGAGAGAAAGAGAAACAGAGAACAAGAAAAGAAAGATATATTAAAAGAGAAAGCAAGATAAAAGAGAGAAAGAAAAAGAAATCAAGAGACACCGGAGATCAACTGAGGCAGAGCACGACTCGAGCATGACTGATAAAGAGAGGAGAGAAAGCGAAACTAAAAGGGTGTATGTGTGTGTCTGAAAGAAAGAGAGACATAGCAAGAGACATGAAGCAAGAGTGACAGAAACAGAGGTGGACCAAGAGAAAGAAAGAAAGAGCGCAAGAGAAAGAGAGAACAAGAAAAAGAGAGAAATAAAGAGAAATCAAGAGAGGCACAGCATGAGAGAGGTCATGAAACATGGCATACCAGTGTAATCTCTGTGTACGCCGAATTTTGGCACGGTGTTTTCAACGCCCCTGACGGCCTGCGATTGGGAAAGCGGTCAGGAAGTCGCGTTGCAAGACCCTCAGGAGGCCGCGGGGCTCCTCTCAAGGCAAGGCAGAGGAGTATAGTGCGATTTTTATAACTCTGCCCTCAAGGCCCGTCTTCACGATGGAATATGTCACAGGTATTTCGCGTCTTTCTCAATCGTGCCTCTGGATATCGCATGATCGCGACCGGTATCAAGAAATGTTTGCGATCATGGGACATCTAGCGATACGAGCGAGAAAGTCGAGAAATGCCGTGTGATATTTCATCGTGGCCGTAGGGGCTTGAGAGGCAGAGTTATAAAACTCGTACTATAAGGTAGAATGATGGTGGGGGTAGGTGGATGGTGAGCGATTGTATACTATATTGCGATTTTCTTAGAAATAAGCTGTTGGTATACTGTATTGCGACAGGAATCAGCTGTTTTGCTGCCATCCAATATGAGCTTATATTTCACTACAGTGATGTCACAATGGCGACGTTCAAGCTCCCGATTGAATGAAACCGTCAACAGCTGATACCTGTCAGGGGCAGAGTTAAGGAAATCGCAGTATATAAGGTAGGTAGAGCGATGAACGGTGGGGACGGTGAGCGGTGGTAGAGCGAGACGAGGGGCTTCGCCTCGCTGCCTCGCTTGTCCCAAGAGAATCGCAACGGTGACGAAGGGCGTGGACACGTGCGGAGATCGACAATCGTAGCTGTGACGAAAGCCGTGGACATGTGCGGAGATCGAGAATCGCAGCTGTGACGAAGGGCGTGGACACTTGCAGAGATCGAGACGCGCAGTTCTGACGAAGGGCGTGGATACGTGCAGAGATCGACAATGGTAGCTGTGACGAAAACCGTGGACACGTGCGGAGATCGAGAAGCGCAACTATGACGAAGGGCAGGTGCAGAGATCGAGAAGCGCAGCTGTGACGAAGGTCGTGGACACGTGCGGAGATCGCCAGACATGCTTTCTTAGTTCATTTCAATCAAGGTCTCTACCTCCCGGCTGCTGGTTGATTGAACGATAGGCCAATGCAGGACACATATTTGCAATTGTGCCTAAGGCGCGGCATGGCGTCTATCACACACCCAAGAATCTTTTGACTGCAGGCTGGGAAACCTTTCTTTTCGATTACTGAAACAAATATTTAAAACTCCGCTTAAAGTTTTACAGCCTCCATTTTTCCCTTTTTTTCATGGATAAAGCAATGGAAGCTTAAAATTTGCTCAGGACCATTTTTTCTTGAGCAAAAGTTTTTGTTCAAAATTTAAAAAAATTAGAAATAATACAGGAAATTATGTACTGTTGTAGTACAACTAGTTATAAGTGTTAATGATTAATAGGGGGAGAATTTTATTGAAATGTCATTCTCCTTCTTTTCATTTTAGAACAACGCCGTTTAGTATAGAAACTCATTTTGCGATACCACAAAACGAAATGACTGTTGTTTGTCTTTTTTTGCATTTTTCGACGATTTCGACAAATATTTGACTATTTATTTTTTAACGTAATTTTATTACATATTTTGCTGATTTCATAGATTTTTATATCATTTAATGGTACATGCTTCAAGCTATATTTACGAGATGCAACAACTTTTCACCAAGGAATTCCTGAGTAGCCTATTTCATTCCTTTGTTCATATATTATAATGTCAACCGCCGCAAGTACTATGTAAAGTAAGGTTCCCGTGATGACTACCGGCACCAATGTCAGTTCGGGCCGATTTCGCGATGAAGGAAGAGATTTTCTTTTAAAGAACAGTCCAAAACTAAGATTTGGAAACTAAGTTCACTTGAACAAAAAGAGAATGCCTCGATTACATCAGTAACATATCCAACATCTTGACTTGTTCATCTGATGTGGTTTTGACCAATTTTTTACGTATTTGCTTTATTTTTAAGACATTTTTGAAACATTTGAAGAGCATTTTGTTGATCATTTTTGTCTATGTTTTAGGTCATTAAAATCCGCCCCCCTAATGATCAGTAAGTTGTAATAATTTTACATTGAATTATTATCTGTCTCCTTCCGCAACGAAAATATAATACGAATACATATGAATGCAAATAATCCAATGAAATGTCTTATATATATTAATATCATAGTACAAGTCTTTGAAATCTAAACTCAAGCATTGTAACCTCATAAAAATCTCGTTTAATAGCATACCAAATATTGGTGTACGTGGGTCATTGGGATCTTGGAAAAGGCAACGCTTTCGCTGTCCACTCTCTGCCTGGCGTCGCCCGTGTCCCCTCGACTGTGGAAGAGCCCTCCATTGGAGAGACAGCGCCGCCGCCACCGCCGCCGCCGCCGCCCTGTCACGCCCCCGCGCGCCGCCCGACCTTTCGCCGCCGCCCGCCGTTTGCTTTACGGCCGATCTTTTATTGGCCTCTGGCATTTGCTCGCGGCCGCGCCGCCCGCCGCTGCCCGCCCGCAGCCACGGGGGTGGGGGCGTGGGTGGCAAGGGATGCACGGGAGTGCGGTAGGGGGAGGGGAGATGGAACCGCGGTCGGGGGTGAGCTCTGTGGTGGAGGTGAGACCGGAGGTGGGGGCGGACGAGGGACTGCCCGCCGCTGCCCGCAAGCAGTCGCCGGTGGGTGGGGGGGGACGGGGTGGGGACGTGCGAGGGAGCCGGGCCGGACGTGGAATGTGGGGAGCGGGGGAGAGGTGCGTGAGAGGCATCAGGGGCGAGGTGTGGCGAAGCGGTGCGGGGAGAGGTGCGACGGGGAGAGGCGAGACGGATAAGAAGAGTCATGGAGAGGGGAGTCCAGGGGACGCGAGATGGGCAAGGACGGGAGGGTGGTGAAAAGGTGGGGAGAAGCGAAGAGGGGAGGCGGGGAGAGGCGTGGCGGGAAGTGGTGAGGAGGGGAGATGCGTGAAAGGTAGAGGCGAGGCAGGGCGAGGCGAGGCGGGGAGAGGCGAGGCGGGGAGAGGCGAGGCGGGGAGAGGCGAGGTGGGGCGAGGCGAGGAGGGGCGAGGCGGTGCGAGGCGGGGCGAGACGGTGCGAGGCGGGGCGGGGCGAGGCGGGGCGGGCGGGGTGGGTCGTGGTGAGGCGGGGCGGGACGTGGTGAGACGGGGCGAGGCGGGGCGAGGCGAGGCGGGGCGAGGCGAGGCGAGGCGGGGCGAGGCGAGGCGGGGCGAGGCGAGGCGGGGCGAGGCGAGGTGGGACGAGGCGGGGCGGGGCGAAGCGGGGCGAGGCGGGGCGAGGCGGGGCAAGGCGGGGCGAGGCGGGGCGGGGCGGGGCGGGGCGGGGCGGGGCGGTGATAGTGAGGCGGGCCGGGGAGACGCTCGGCATGGAGGAGGGCGGTGGCGAGGAGGATGGAGCGCATAAGTAGAAGGGGCGGGGCGAGGCGAGAGGCCGAAAGGGGGATGGCCCGGGCGCCTGGGGTGGGAGCCGATTACGCGGGATACGCGCGCCGGTTGCGGCCGTCGTAAAAGGGCTGCTGTGAGATCGTCGGTGTTTCGAGATCGGAGAAGCTTCATGGCAAAAGATGGAATGTTACGGTTTCGAGAATAGCCTGCATTTCTCTCTACCAATTGCAACAGATAGCTGACGTCATAAATAGTTTCACTTCTCAAATGCGAATGTTATCACAGGTGCATGCACGATATGTGCATGCACGACAGGTGTATGCACGACAGATGTATACACGACAGGTGCACGCACTGCAGGTGCATGCACGGCAGGTGCATGCATGGCAGGTGCATGTACGGCAGGTGCATGCACGGCAGGTGCATACACGACAGGTGCATGCACGTAGTACATGGTTTCCTGCACCGAATAAAAGGTCATTATATACGTGTTGCAATGACCAGTACCTCGGTTAGTAATTTCTTTTAAATCAATGTAAAACCGAAATATAGATAGATAGATAGATATTTATTATTTCCGCAGGTAGGTTTATACAACCTGGTGGCGGAACACTAAAATTTACATATTATATCTACATATTATAATTATGAATTAAATACAATGTAACTTAAAATTATTTTAAGACAATAATAATAATCATAATAATAATAAGATAATAATAAGGTAACAATGTTAACAAAAATGCATTAATAACAATACCCGCATTAATTCTACTAATTCTATTAATTATGGTGGTCCTGTACAAATACTTTATACTAATATATACACTGCACTCCACTTCACTTCACTTCACTTCTCTTTCTACTTCTATATAGCACCACACTTCACAACACGTCACCACACGTCAGTACGAATACTATAAACCAATGCATCTAATAATTATCACAATACTAATAATGGTAACAATAATTACTAATAATAATAAACAATTCTAATGAACATAACTTACTTACTAAATAATTTACAATTATCATTAGTTAATTTACTTTTAAATCTCTGAAGACCTAGAGGAAAGGGTTCCAAGGCTGTCACAGGCAACTTATTCCAGTCCGTTATAGTTCTATTTGTAAAGGAAAATTTTCCAACATCTGTTCTCTGTGGCCTAAACTGTATTTTATGCTTGTGATCCCCTCTACTAAAGTACGTGGGTCTACTGAGCCGGGTGTGGATATCTTTCCAAGCTGGATAACCGACATACGCTTTGTACAAAGCACAGAGTCCTTGCCTTAACCCTCCTGATTTCTAATGACTCCCACTCTACTTTCTTCCTATTGTTTCGGCAAATAAATTTACATGCTCTTCTCTGTACTCTATTCAAATATTCCTTTTGTGATATTCTATAAGGGTCCCAACAAACCGTCCCGTATTCCATTAATGGGCGAACTAGAGATATATAAGCTAATTCTCTTGCTTTCGCAGTACTCTTTTTTAGTATTTGCATAGTAATAATGCAAAGATTCCACGCTTTCCCCACGACAAAGTTTACCTGATTTTCCCAACTCAATTTGCTATCAAAAATTATTCCCAGATACTTACAAGACACGACTTTTGGAATATTTTCGTTGCCTAAACGGTATTGAGTTTCAGTATACTTGCGGCCCCTACCAAACGTGATGGTTTTGCTTTTCGAACTATTTATTGTCATGCTATTTTTTTTCCGCCCAGAGATGTAATCTATTCAGGTCATTCTGCAAAATATCCTCACCTACTTTTGAATGAATAACTCGATATAATATACAGTCATCTGCAAATAGTCGTACCTTTGAAATTAAATTGTCTGGCAGGTCATTCACAAAAGCTAGAAAGAGGAGAGGTGCAATAACGCTTCCTTGGGGAATCCCTGAAGTTACCTTTGCTAGATTTGAAAATTGTTGTCCAACTCGGACTTTCTGTTTTCTATCTCGAAGAAGCTCATCAATCCACGCGACAACACTGGTGTCAATACCTGACTGCAGTAATTTATGAACCAGTTTGTCGTGAGGCACAACATCAAATGCCTTCGCAAAATCTACTATTACGGCGTCCATCCTCCACTATCATCAACTTCATCTGCTATATCCTGAAACAATGATACTATCTGACTCTCACAAGAGAAACCATTCCTGAAACCATGCTGTCCCTGAAAGAGCCATTCTTTTTGTTCCCATTCTTGTCTAATATAGTTAGTTATCAAATGTTCCATTAATTACATACAACTGACGTAAGACTTACCGGTCTATAATTGGCTAAAACAGTTCTGTCCCCACTCTTAAAATCCGGAACCTTATATGGAGATCCATATAAGATGATAACACATCCAGTGCCCTAAAAGACTATTCTGCCATGGGAGAAGTATTAAAATGTCAATTGTAATTTAAATATTACAGCATAAAAATATACGGAAATATATATAATGGTAATGGAATCTGTGTGCCTTGCGGTGATAGAAAAGATTGGATCCACAGCGTTTTAAATTGCTGAGCGAACGAAACATGGAGAAGAAAATGGACTGGAATGGGAAACTACTACTTTCGACAAAGGAACACAACGCTCGTCCAGAACAGATTAGGTGACAAAATGTCTCACTTCATGAAAGAATTAGGAACATTTCTAGAAAAGGTTCGGACCGTCAGGGAAACAGAAATTAGGGAGTGGGAAAACATCACTGTTTAGTATGAGTGAAGCCTAGACTGAAGAGGAAATAAATAAGTTAATAAGCAAACGATTAATAATTTAATCAGCAATTTAAATTAGTAAACAGTTAAGTAAGTTAAGTCAGTCACATTCAACTGTTAAGTGATAATTAAATAAGGAATCGATTAAAAAAATGAAACTGTCAAATAATTAAATAAGCTCATTAAGAGACAAAGGGGAGTGGGTGTCCGAAAAGTAAGTGCAGAGGCGATGGTGCGGACGATCTTCTGTGGTGCTGTTTGATTCCAGATGCTGAGGAGAGACCAAAGACTGGAATGAGAATGCGTGATGCCCGCACTAGGAAATTAATAGTTTAGAAAGGGTCTGGTAGATTAGCATGTGCTAGGCTTCTGGCAGCAGGTTTTTCCCCCTTCAGTGTTTTTTTCCTCAGCCGTACCGTATGGTCTCTTTTCAGAGGCTTTAATGCGATAGAGACATCATTTGAGGTGAATATCAGGATTCGAAAGTTTAGAACGAGATAGGATATAGGTATTGTAATTGGCTTAAAGGCCTACGGTTTAACCATATCGTATCAAGTTATATAATTTATGTATGTAATAATTACCAAGTAAATAAAATAAAAATTTATAAACAGAGAAAGATATTTTAAATGCGTAAACAATATCAAATATTCTAAACTAGAAATATGATTTCAACTAAAACACCTGTGATACACTGCCACTGTTATGATCTTATCAAGTTCTAATGATTGCCTTGGAAGGTTGAATCAGCCTGTCTTCTTAAATTTTTCAAACAATCTTGAAGAAGAGGAGTCCAAATGATTTAATGATTGTCCACAATATTGTTGTTCTTGTTTACATACAATTTCATTTTTATTAACAAATCCGGTACGATGCTGATCTGTCTTGAAATCAAGACATTAATGGATATGATAAATGTCCTTCCATGCCAATTAGATGAAGGATCACATTCTGTCCTCGTATATTGTTCTTCACACTTTCCTGCTTTCAAATTCTTCCCAATCTATTTTTCACTCGCGTGCAGCCATCTTGGCGCTTATCCACCCGCCCTTCTCTTGCGCGCATGTTGTTTAAGAGTTCTTAAATTGAATTGAATTGAATTGCCTTATTTTACGTGGTGAGACTCAGGCCATAAGGCCTGCTCTTCCGTCTGACCACGCAAATTTCGTTACGCTCCTTTCACCAACTTGCGGAGAAAGAAGAAATTTCATGGACGACGAAACAGGTGTCAAAGAATACAAAAAAAAACTTTAACAATTTCACAAAACTCTTGCAATGTTGCGAAAATACAAAATTAAAGGCACACACTGACCACGCGATGCTACCTGACTAACACAGCAAGAAAAACCAAATTGATGTAACATTGCAGAATGTATTGAAAGGTTACGAGGCACAAATGGCTGGATTTTCCAACCTAGATCACTCTCACAGCACCACAGCTCCTCCAAATTACACAGCTGTCTAGTAGAGGGTCTCAAAATGCAGATATCAAGAAAATGCCTTTCACCACCGTGGATGCTTCACGCTTATGGCCCACCATAGCCCCTTGCTCTTGGCCCACACTCCACCAACCCTCCACCAGCCATCTCTCCCGCTGTCCACACCGCTGTGGCCCCGCCCCGGGTTCAGACCCCGGGCAGGGCGCAGGAGGGGCGGGCACCCGGCTAGCAGGCGGAGGGCGGACGTAGGCGGGGGGAGATACGGGCGGCGACGGCGTGATGGTGGTGGTAGCGGCGGTGACGTCATCGGTGTCGGCGCCGAGGGTAGCTGGTTGCAACTGGCCGGGCGGCGTGAAGAACCGCCACACGCATCGAGGCGGGGAAAACAATGATCAATTAACGTCTTAATTCAATCATTAATTGATTGATTGATTGTTTTTTTTAAGTGGGACGCGCGAACTTTGAGTTGGCGCCCCATGACACCCTGGTGTAGCATGGAACTCCCATAATTTTAGCGGGAAGTACCATAAAAGAGTGCCCAGGTGGGCGAAAGTCGCAGGAACTTGTCCGCGCCGA
>JAHLJT010008756.1:132281882-132336791 GCA_031308135.1 Acheta domesticus | reverse complement strand
CTTCCGATCAACACCAGGCGAATGCCGGAGCAGTACCCTAACAAACGTGTCACGGGACCGCGCGCGATCTTTCCTTCCTCTTCGTTGTCCTATCCTCTCCTCTTACACACTTACACTAACAGCACTACACTACCACACATGCCGGGAGACCGGTCGGGAGCTTAGAGCTTGTCCCGGCTGGCGCGGTGCCCGCTGGTGAGAGATACCTGGTTGAGGGAAAACACCGCTAGTCGACGGTAGGTCGGTGCCAGATCTCGCCATCCAGCGGGAAAAGATCATCGCCTCCTACCGAGAAAAACACGCAATACACTTATGGGACTAATGACCTAAGTAGTTGACGCACCCGGAAACACGAATTAATCAATCAATGAAGCCACGCCCCCTGGCCCCCGCGCACCTGCGCGCCCCGGCGGCGGTGGCGGGCGCTGCGGGTGACGTCGGCTTTAAAAAACGGCCGCGCGGCGCTTATCGACCGCTCCCACGCGCCCCCTCCCCCACCACCCTTCCTCCACACACTGCACACCGCGGTCCGAGCGCGCGCTGGATCAAACTCCGTCCTGCGGAGTTGGCGCCCGCCCTCCCGTCCGTCGGCCAGAATAACCTGTCATGCATCATTGACAGCGATTTCTCCGCCAAGAGCCCGGAAGGGCAGCCCAAACTTTTCTCATCTCGGGGGCGGGGCGGGGCGGGGCGGGGGCTGGCCGAGGAGGCGCGCGATTGCTCTTGGGTTTTATCACTGCGCGCAGACCGCCGCCGTGCGGGTGACGTGGGGGGGGTTGAAGGCGGCCGCGCCGCGCATTGTCCCGTGGAATCCTCCTCACCTTCCCCTCCCCCTTCCCCCCGCGTTGGATATATAAAGTCGCCGCTTGGTCGCGCTGCGATCGCCATCCCACGCGCCGCTGCGCCTCAAAGGCCCCCCCCCACGCGCCGCCCACGCGTCGCAGCGGCCTGGGGTCACTCGTAAGTGCGACCAGCGGCCTCTGATTAGAGCGGCCGAACTCGCCACTTGAGTTTCCACTACAGAACTGGCACTTTTCAGTTATCGATTGCTTGTTTCTTGTAAAATAAATTTAGGGATTTGAACAGCACGCTTGTAATACCGAATACAAAGGCCCCGCCGCCCACGCCGTCGCAGCGGCCTGGGGTCACTCGTGGGTGTGACCTGTGGTCTCTGATTAGAGCGGCCGGAACTCGACACGTGAGTTTCCACTACAGAACTGACCCTTTTATGTTACCTTACGAGTCATGAATGTCTCATCGACGCAAAGTGATAGCCGTTTCAGCCGTTCTTCCTTTGCCTTCTTCAGGGCTAAAATGTGATAGGATGATTGACATGTTAATGCGGACCGATGGCTCGGAGTTGAAGCTGCGTGTGTCTCAAGTTGTCAGATTACGTGTCTAATGTAAGAACAACTTTTATTCGGCGTAGCATTAAGTGTGTTTGGATAACAGGTAAGGTAGCATAGAGACTTGAACTGCAAACATGTCAGTTATTTTGTGATGTTTGTACCGCCTTATGTCGCATTTCAACCAAGAATTTGCCAATTCTCCTGAGCAATATTGGTGCTTCTATGATAATGCGATTATGTCAGCAGGAACCCCTGTAAATTTCCGTTTTGCATTGATTTCTGTATGTTCCATCTCATTCAGTCGGATTCGAACAGCTTTACAGGAACAATTTTGCAACTAAATGCTTAGAACAGTAACATTAAGAAACTGTCTTGTTTTTGGTCTGAGAGACTGGTGTGGCAGTCCTGAAAGAACCGTTCTAAGAGTTCAGTAGCAATTTTTTTCTTTAATAGTGGTTAATGATCGCCCGAAATGTATAGTAGTAAGTAAGTTTGGTGATGAAAAGGAATTACGATTGATGTAAAAAAAGTAAAGTGGAAGAGTGCCACAAAACGATAAGAATGAAAAATAATTTAAATTAAAAGAACTTAATTTTCAACAGAAGTTAAATTGTTCTCGTATTAATTTGTGTAATTTCATTTGAGAATCCCTTTGGGAAAGGCTCTCGTAATTTGAAAGCGAATAAATTTGTATTTAAATACCAATCTTATTCTCAGTTAATTCTTGTTTCTGGCAATTTCACAATGTTTTCACTCTTCTCAAATCTCATTCCCGGAAACAGTCTATTTTCGATCTCGAACATTGCAGAAAGAGCAGGTCTCCCATTCCCTTTATCTATCTTGCTCACTCTCCACATCTCTTCACACTGAGTCATTCCGTTTCCTACGGCATTGTGATTCATGTATTTCTATAAAAACTTAGTATCTATTATTTTAGCTTTCGTCTCTCTTGCGTCTCCAACTCTCTCCCTCCCATCGTTCTCTCCCTCTTTTTTCCTCTCTCTCCCTCTCCCCCATTCCCCCTTTCTCTCCTCTCCCCCCTCTCCCCCCGTCACCCCTCTCTCTCACACTCTCCTCTCTCCCTCCGTCCTCGCCCGACCACAAAGTATTCCTGTCACGAAGAATTCCTCTGCCTTAGTCTCACACACGTCAGATGGTCTCAGAAATTATTTTCTATTGAAGTGACTGTAAACTCTGTTACATCAATCAAATGCATTTCATGCATATCCACGATTTTCTTCTTCTATCTAAAAGCAATACATTTTTTCTTTTCTGTTCACTTGTTTCATTCAGAGAACTTCCTCTTTTGTTAAACGAATTTAGTTTCTCACACTCCTCCTTATTAATTTTGCTACTTGTCAATAAACAAGTCTTTGTCTAGTATATAATGGCTTTCTACTGTTTTTACTTTGCATTTTATTTAGTACTCATCTATCCCTTTTCTAACCAATTCTTGTCATTTTCAAATCCATCCGACAGTTCTTCCCAGCATCTTTACGTATAACATGTTGATACCTCTCTGCCTAATTACTCCTACGTTGACATTTCGTCTCCTGTGTAAGTACACTGACTGTAACACACTTCTATAGAATCTCTGTCCTTTGTACCATCTTCCTCTGTTCTTATGTTACTCTGTGAATCCCTTTTCTGCATCTCAACGTATCTAATCGCACGTGTCCATTTCGAGATTCCTGCAACTCAGCCTTTCATGTACTAGCAACTGCGTAGTCTTTGTCCTTCGGACTCCTCCTTTCTTCTCCTGTTCCTCTTTCTCCGGTTCTTCTCTTCCTCAGACCTTCTCGGTACTTCTTCCGTCGCGGTGTCTCATTACGCCTCAGACGAGTTCCCGCCCACCAGCGCCTTCTATTGATGAGACAGTGAACGACGCAGCTCCTTGTTCATTCTGTTCTCAGTCTTTTTTTTTATGGAGTTACAAGAGGGGAGTATCGAAGATGCTGACAGACGAGAGAATTTCTTTTCGATGTTGTATTTGCGAAGAAAACTTTTCTTTGCTGCCTTGTTCGTAATGTTCTTACCTGAAAAATACGAATGTATCTCAATAACTTATGTGTTTTTCCTCACTTTGTATTATCAAGAAAGAAAACGAAATTTCTTTTTGCCAGTTTGTTTGCTGATCCCCAAAAGATCATAATAATGTTTTGTTTCTTTCACAAAATGAGACTGTACTTTATCTCGCAAGTTATTATTGCTTCTTCCCTGGGTAATGATTTGAAATTACATTTCAAAAATGTTGTTTTTATAATTTTCTATTAATGATGAATCAAACATGACATTTTCGTAGTATGAAAAATGTTCCATTTTCTGAGGCGTGAGACCTTCAAGGTATCAATGCAAAAATTATTTGAATGGAAAATTAGAATATTTCAAGCTGCATTTTATCACATTACTATTGTTTACTGCTCTCACCATTTTCAGGCAGAAAATAAAAGGAAAGTTTTATTTTTGTTCATTAACTTCTGAAAACGAATTCACCAATTAGTTCTTTTAAATCTTTAGAAGGAAGAAGAATCAAAATTAATTGTTCCTCTCAACAATAATTTCCTTTAGTATTTTTAGTACTTTCTTCTTGGTAAAGTACTTTCATTAACATTGCCAAGACAAGACTTAATTAGTTACCGCTATATTAGGCACACCTAAGCTATAAATTAGCGCGTGTTCTAATAACAAATCACTCTTCATTTATAAAATGCCAGTTTTCGAGAACAATCTCTTCATTTTATAAAGATTGAAATCTCTTTTTTTTAAATTTACACTTATTATATTTAAATTATGTACTTAGATCCTGTTAGATAGAATGAATAAATTTTATCCTGTTAGATAGAAGTGATAGAATGAATGAATTTTATTTTACAACTTTGTAAACAGTTGAATAACAATACACATTCTTAATATACACAATACTTACTAAGAATATAATAATACACCACATGCTAAGTCCTTTCCTGTATTTATCAAACTCACCGAACTTTTATCTTTGACCTCTAATAACCGCCTCACCTTTCCTGAATATTCCAACTTGCCCACATTCTTCCTTCCTCAAAAATCATACATCTCTCTAAAATATGTTCCCAATCTTCCTGTTCCATCTCACAGATCCTACTTTCCCCCCTTACTATTCACCAGCACCTATATCTTGCTATCCTACGTCTGTCACATTCCTTACATTTACCTTTTAAGTAGCTGAGAATATTATCCATCTGAATAATTTTAAACCATTTATTAAAATTTGAATTCGTTGTTTTTCCGTAATCTTCCTGCGCAAAGTGATAGAAAAGTCGCAAACAAACGATATACAAACGCAGCTATCCACCTGGAAGATCTCCCCTTCCAAACCTACTTTATGCTCCTCACCTGTGCTGCGGGAGGGGGGAGGTTTATGGAACCCCGTCCGGGCGTGCCTTATCCGACCACGCTCTTACGAATTCGCTTTTAAGGCGTTTGCCCGCCGCGGTTTTATCGCGCCGTATATTATGCGGCTTAATATTTCCGCGGCCTTCCAGTCAGTCGCCGTCGAGGGTGGCGGAGGTAGAGAGAGTGGCAAGCTCAGTCGGGATTGTGGTCGGAGAGCAAGGATTGTTTGATTGATAATTCCAGGCGCCTCATGTACTAAAGCCAAGGATGGCGAGATCCGCCGCCGATCTACTCGTTGGCTTGCGAGTTTTTCCCTAATCAGGTATCTCCCACAAGCGGGGCACCTCTCCAAGCGGGACAAGTTCTAATATTACGACTGGCCTCACGACATGAGTGATAATATTAAGTTGGCTGTCCGGGTGACGCCGCGTCCGGTAACGGACGGAGCGCCGTCCGTCAACAGCGCCCCGCGGAGAGCCCGGCCCTGATTGGCCGGTGCACTCTCTCCGCATTGGCCGACCACCCGGCCAACCGGTACACAGGTAGAAGGGGAACGTAGCCCTATATTAACCCGTACACAGTACAGCTCCGCGCATTACGCCCTGAGGAAGGTCGCAGAATGGCGACCGAAACGTCGGCAACCTTTGCCATGGACGCGGCGTCACCCGGACAGCCAACTTAATATTGACTCCGGCCGCGGAAGCCTACGCTCTCACATGAGTGATAATGTAGTGCACGTAAGTGTAGGTGTGTGTAAGCGGAGAGGATAGGACAAGGAAGGGAAGGAAAAATTGCGCACCACCTGTGATCCGTTTGTTAAGGTACTGCTCCGGCATTCGCCTGGTGTTGATCTGAGAAAACACGGAAAACTACCGATCAGGTCAGCCAGTCACTAGAATTCTCCTCCAGACAGCGACTGAAATGATCCTGGCAAAAATCCCCCACTATCTAGACTGGAACCCTAGGATTTCCTAGTCATAGTCGCTGCAGAGGCAACGGTAAGCTGCCTTTGAGTTTACTGAGCCGGTAGGAGCAGAGCAGTAGCAGGACACACGGTGACTTCCTGGGGCGCCCTGAACGTCCTGCAGGGAGGCTCTTTGCGAATTATTCACCTGCCGCGCCCGACAAACCCACCGCCACTCGTCCCCAGCCCGTCCCCGGCCCGCCCCCGGCCCGCCCCCGGCCCGCCCCCGGCCCGCCCCCGGCCCGCCCCCGGCCCGCCCCCGGCCCGCCCCCGGCCCGCCCCCGGCCCGCCCCCGGCCCGCCCCCGGCCCGCCCCCGGCCCGCCCCCGGCCCGCCCCCGGCCCGCCCCCGGCCCGCCCCCGGCCCGCCCCCGGCCCGCCCCCGGCCGCGCCACCGGCCCGCACCCGGCCCGCCCCCGGCCCGCCCCCGGCCCGCCCCCGGCCCGCCCCCGGCCCGCGCCCCGGCCCGCCCCCCGGCCCGCCCCCGGCCCGCCCCCGGCCCGCCCCCGGCCCGCCCCCGGCCCGCCCCCGGCCCGCCCCCGGCCCGCCACCGGCCCGCCCCGGCCCGCCCCCGGCCCGCCCCGGCCCGCCCCCGGCCCGCCCCCGCCCGCCCCCGGCCCGCCCCCGGCCCGCCCCCGGCCCGCCCCCGGCCCGCCCCCGGCCCGCCCCCGCCCGCCCCGGCCCGCCCCCGGCCCGCCCCCGGCCCGCCCCCGCCCGCCCCCGGCCCGCCCCCGGCCCGCCCCCCGGCCCGCCCCCCGGCCCGCCCCCGGCCCGCCCCCGGCCCGCCCCCGGCCCGCCCCCGGCCCGCCCCCGGCCCGCCCCCGGCCCGCCCCCGGCCCGCCCCCGGCCCGCCCCCGGCCCCGCCCCGGCCCGCCCCCGGCCCGCCCCCGGCCCGCCCCCGGCCCCGCCCCGGCCCGCCCCCAGGCCTCGCCCCCGCCGCCCCCGGCCCGCCCCCGGCCCGCCCCCGGCCCCGCCCCGGCCCGCCCCCGGCCCGCCCTCGGCCCACCCACCGGCCTGCCCCCGGCTCGGCTCGCCCCCAGGCCCGCCCCCGGTACGGCCCCCGGCCCGCCCCCGGCCCGCCCCCGGCCCGCCCCCGCCCGCCCCCGGCCCGCCCCGGCCCGCCCCCGGCCCGCCCCTCGGCCCACCCCCGGCCTGCCCCCCGGCTCGGCTCGCCCCCAGGCCCGCCCCCGGTACGCCCCGGCCCGCCAACCCCGGCCCGCCCCCGGCCCGCCCCCGGCCCGCCCCCGCCCGCCCCCGGCCCGCCCCCGGCCCGCCCCCGGCCCGCCCCGGCCCGCCCACCGGCCCGCCCCCGGCCCGCCCCCGGCCCGCCCCCGGCCCGCCCCCGGCACCGCCCCCCCGGCCCGCCCCCGGCCCGCCCCCGGCCCGCCCCCGGCCCGCCCCCGGCCCGCCCCCGGCCCGGCCCCCGGCCCGCCCCCGGACCCGCCCCCGTGCCCGCCCCCCGGCCCGCCCCCGGCCCGCCCCCGGCCCCGCCCCCGGCCCGCCCACCGGCACCGCCCCCGGGCCCCGCCCCCGGCCCGCCCCGGCCCGCCAGCCGGCCCGCCCCCCGGCCCGCCCCCGGCCCGCACCCCCGGCCCGCCTCCACAGGCCCCCCCGGCCCGCCCCCGGCCCCCCCTCGGCCCGCCCCCGGCCCGCCCCCGGGCCCGCCCCCGGCCCCGTCCCCGGCCCGCCCCCGGCCCCGCC
Organism: Acheta domesticus; assembly: GCA_031308135.1. NCBI lineage: Eukaryota > Metazoa > Arthropoda > Insecta > Orthoptera > Gryllidae > Acheta > Acheta domesticus. Next base: position 132,329,407 of record JAHLJT010008756.1, on the reverse strand, counting down.
CCCGGCACCGCCCCTCGGCCCGCCCCCGGCCCGCCCCCGGCCCGCCCCCGGCCCGCCCCCGGCCCGCCCCCCGGCCCGCCCCGCCTGGCTCGCCCCCCCGGCCCGCTCCCGTCTCGCCCCCCGGCCCGTCCCCCGGCCCGCCCCTTCGCTCGCCCGCCGGGCGGCCCCCTTGCTCGCCCCCGGCCCGCCCCATTCCCGCCCCCCGGCCCGTCCCCCGGCCCGTCCCCTGGCCCGCCCCCCGGCCCACCCCCTAGCCCGCACCCCGGCCTGCTCCCGGCCCGCCCCCGGCCCGCCCCCGCCCGCACCCTCTGCTCCGCCACAGCCCCCATCCTTGCTTCACCTCTCCTTCTGCCCCGCTCCCCCACCCGTGGCCGCCTCTGCATAAAACAGCGGACGCCAGTGCTCCGTACCGCTGCAGCTACCCCCGAGGGGTGGAGGGCCGGAAATACGGAGAGGTCTAGAGAATACGAGCTTTCTTCTGCACTAGCCGAAGTACACGCCATTAAGCGGATATGTGCTTACAATAATGTCACACACAAATTATTTATTTTGATGGTAGCTAAAAGAGAACAATATAAGTGAAAATTTATTGAACATTCATGAAAGCGGAAGCGCGGACTACTAACGTTCACCTAGTTGTCTTTTAGATAAATGTCATTCATCTCATCCGCTCGCCGTTTTCAAATATTAGCATATTTTCTAACTCTATGCTAAAATGGTATCAGCCTTATTTTTATGATATTATTGTATTATAATGACATCGACCTTATTTTCTTTATCCACTTTGATGTTCTAACGTGAAGTAATAGATAACTGAATAGAGTGTCCTAATATATAGAAGCTATTAGAGCATTCCGTGTCCTAATATTCCAAGGCATACTATTAGAGAATTCAACACTTCAAAGAACATCTATTGATTACATTTGTACAAATATTTCAATTCCCGCAGATGAAGATGGAACTAGACTTCCATCCTCCATACCAGAACCTGAGTCAGCTTGCAAAGAAGCAGATGATTTCGAAAACAATGTCCAGTTAAAACTTCAGAATTTTTTAGTCCATGATGCGTACCAATAAGTTTAGTAATAGTCACACATGTGTTAATTCCAACAGGTTGTATTGTGCATTTCCAATTTTTGTAATTTACAAAAAAAATCATGATTTGTTTTTAAAGGTCGAAGACTAATGTATTTTTTCGAAGTCTGTAAACAATTAAATTCTTCGACATTTCCTTTCGGGATAGCAAATTTTCCCATATTCTTAGTTTTGGTACATGGAACCTTAATTTTTTACCATTTAAAAAATGTATCATAGTCATATCTTTTACCGTCATATTTTTCATTTCTTCTCTTCGACAAGCTCCAAATATCCGTACAATTAATGTTACCTTCTTAATTATATAATGATCGTCATCTGCCTTAAGTAAAAGTCTTTGGATATCTTCTTTGCAAAAAATTCAGATTTCTTGGACACATCCGTCACTTTGTCTCTTAAGAAACGCGACTAATTGCGTACACTTACTTATATCAATATTTTTATTGGCAGAAATTTTGCTTTGTAGCATGGAGTAGTGACACCATATTGAACTGGGCTTGTCTTTTTCAGCTTTAAAAGTGAAATATGCCAGCATAACGTTTTCCGAAATATCGGAAACATTTTGTTCTCTACACCATTCTTAAAAATTGTTTATATTCTTTCTCGTACGTAAGACATTCTTGACTTTTCTAGTATTAAACAATTCAGAGCATACGTTGCTCTTCTTTCAATTTCATCATACATGCTTATTAATATCGCAATAATATTTTCTGAGGCAACAAATAATTCACATGCGTAAACCTTTTACGTTTTTACACGACTCCATTTTGCTTCGCTGGATGACTAAAACACGTTCTTTCTCGTTCGTATTTTCATGCAAAATTACACGAAATGTACTCAAATTTTCCGAAAATTGTACATGACCTTGTTTCAGAATCTATCTTTAAGGAACAGATTTCATTAATCTCTAATCGTTAAGATTTTGGTTGCAGGAAGATTACGAAAAAAGTGTGAACTTTTGCAATTTTCGAAAAATCAGAGTTTTCAACAAACATTAGATTTACACTATTTTCTTACACCTACTTCAAACTATCCAACAACAAAATTTCATCAATATCGATGGAGACATTTTTTTTTTGAAATTTTGAAAATGTCACAGGGGCTTCATGTAAAGTACCCGCAAAAATTAAAACATCAGTTTCAAATTCAAGGGGCCGAGACATCAACAAGATCGATTGAAAGATACCTGTTTTGGAGAAAATCGACTAAATGATTTAGCCGTTGGCGTTGTTCACAGACGGGCGTTTGCCGTTATTCGATTTTTCGGTATCAAGGCCCACAAAAACATAGATTATGGCGTATTAGAGGATTGTTTTTCTAAACTTCGCAACTTGTTCGTTACCATGGTCCTGTAGTAGGAGTTTTTCTGCCGAAAATTCACCGGTTTTTTTTCTTTGCGCAGCATTACATAACTTTCTCTCTACTATGTAGCGAGAAAGTACAAATAGCCTGTGGCCCCTGAGGCATCTTATCTCTTATCAGGCCCTCGTGTTTACCTCAATGCTAGCTCTGTAATGGTCCCTCCTCTCACTTGTAGTGTCGCATGAGAGGGGAATTTGCAGAATATCTTCTTCGAGATTGAAAACCTGAAATCTTTGATTATTTACCAACTTCTAAAATAGTCTTATAATAATCTTATTTCTTTCTGCTCGACGTACAGAAAATAGAGATTTCTATTACTTTTATATTAGAATTCAGAGAACTCTAAATTGTTTGTCGATAGTTTTGTGAGAGGAAAACAAAATTTCATCCTGATATGGTATTTCTTTTAAATACATCAGAAGAAATCTTTGGATATTGAAACGAAATTGAGATTCAGATATTCAAGACTTACAAATACTGCTTTAAACATTGCTATTAAAATTTCTAGGCAAATATTAATAGATGTTTTTAATGGCTTTTGAATTTTTAATTGCAAATGTAGATAAAAGTTATCTCTGACGTCCCAAGTGTAAATCTGGATGCTACTTTGACAAGTGATTTTGTCCTGATTGTATTACATTTCAATTTACCACCGGACATGGGTGTTTTCGAACCAAGTTGTATCATAAAAGACTTGCTCACTACTCATGTGCTTCAACTTAAAATCATAATTCGGAAGATGACGTGATGTAAATATAAATGAATGTCTACGTTAAAGATCGAAACATAATTTCTGAGATATATCGTGAAAGTCCTCTTTACATACTTTGATAATTTAGTGGGTTTCTTATTATTACAATGTTTGCAATTTTGGAATAAAAACATTACCAGTTTCAATGTATCGGAGAACCTTACACACACTCCCTCTCTTAAGACTAGGAAGACCTGAAATGTTAGAGTTAAAAGATGGTATTATTTTTAGAGTGCATACGAAATTGTTCCTTGAAAATGAAATAAAACATTGTGGCATGTATATCAGTTTTCATAATTGTACAATGTACTGTAATAACAGTTTCAGGCTCGCAAAGGCTCAGGTTTAAACATTCATGGAACGGAGCAAGCATTTGCTGATCGTGACTGTGAATCTTGTTTGACTCGAAATTATCTTCCTTGGTCCCCTTTAACGACGGCACGTCATGAATGGATGATCGTACCTGACGAAATCAGCAAAGAAACCACGTTTCGCGGACAAAGCCGGAATAAATTAAAGCTACGCACTTTGTGAAAGAAATTTAAAGTCCTATTTTGCGAACAAAAAGATGAATAAGAATCCACTCCCAAAATTATTCTCTTGTGAAGCGGTAAAGAAGAAGTTTTAAATGGTCCTAATATTGAGCATTGTTTATTTACGTTAAGCTCGAATTCTTCGTTGACATCCTGTTAGTTTGTAAATCATGTACCAGTCTGGAAATAAATCGGAATCTGACCCTTTGTGTGACCGCAGGCAGTACGTAAGCAGTCAAGTAGACATTGAGAAATCGTATTCTGGAAGAAAGCATCCTAAAAATTGTTGAATCATTAAATATTGATTGCAGAGGTTACATAGGTTCTTTATGACAGTGAAATTAATTTATAAAAAATATATTCCTTGCTCAAAGATTAAGCAGGAGTAAAATGAAGTGCAAATTATTAATCAATAGTTTTGATTAAACTAGGAATTATTAATTGATATAATGTATATTATAATAATTATTAATTGATATAAACGCAGATTAATATTTATCATGTGGAGAAAAAATTTCTGTACTCACCAGTATTCTGTTCAGGCATGGAGTTCCGAATTCTCTCCCATTTGAATATATTGTGAACAGGTGTACTAAGGCTGTTGGTTCTGGATGCACTTTATAACGTACAGCTCTTCTCTTTACACAATGACTCTGTTATGGTGGAATATGCAACAAGTGTTCCGATTTCCTTGCACTGACCCATTCTCATTGAGTATAAATATCATCGTAGAGTATTTAAAACTAGTTTCTTAAAGGTGAAATAGAATAAAGTTGTATTTGTCTTTTTGAATCCGCCTTTCCGAGATATTTCGCTGCGGTTTAGTGGCTAAACCGTTCATCCAATTTTCTCCAATCGAACTGACTGATGTCGCATGCCCATGAATTTGAAACCGACATTTTAATTGTAGGGGGTACTTTACATAAAGACCCTGGGACATTTTCTAAACTTAAAAAGAAATGGATCCATCAGTTTTGGTCAAATTTTGTTATTATGTAATGTGAAGAACGTTTAAGAGAATAATGCAGGTCTCATATTTTTGAAAACTCTGATTTCTCAAAAATTACAAAAAAGTTCAAAATTTGTTTGGCGTCTTCCTACAACCACAATATGAAGATAGAGGTGTTTTTCTCGTAATGGAATCTGTTCCTTAATGATGGATTTTGAATTAAGGTCATGTACAATTTTTCGAAAATTGGAGTTGTCTTCGCGTAATTTTGCGTGAAAATACGGAGGAGTAAGTATGTGCTGTTTTAGCACCACTAGTTTCTCTCCTTCGAAGGACAAACGCCGAAGATCGTTTTCTATGCAATTCGTCCATATGAACGTAAGCCGATATGGGAGTAAGTCAAGCCCGTGTTAACGCACGGGTCTGAAGAGACCGGGGGCGGGGCTCAATGTTAAAGGGCCCTCGATAGTTCTTTAAAAATATCTAATACTACATTTTTCGAAAAGTAAATTTAAAAAACATAAAAAAGTGAAGTATCGTTAAAGTATATGCATACATATTTCATAACGGATTGATGTAACGCGCATGATTGGATAATATTTATAATGTGGAATGTTGCTGGTTAATGCGAGTATGTCACTCGGCGAAGAGAAGTTCAATTTTTTTAGCAAAGCTTTTCTGTAAATGGGAGGAGGGGTGATATCGTTGAAAGTAAGAATGTGGGGCCTCCAAAATAACGTACGCCCAAGGGCCCTGAAAGCTGTTAAAACGGCCCTGGAGTGAGTATTGGTGGTAATCGCAGCGGGAAGTGTCATTTTCTTTCACAAAGAGAAAGGGGATGGGCAGGAGTCCAGAAGCCGCAGAGTGGAGCGAGGGCGTTACCTCTGCGTAGGAGCGAAGAGAGGAGAAGGAGGAGGAGGACGAAGGGGAGAGGAGAGAGGGAGGTGCCGGGACAGGTATTGGCGCGCGCCGCGCAAAGGCAGAGGCGGGGCCCGGCAAGAATTTAATCACTCGGTGATTCGTCTGGGGGCGCATTCCACACCGGCTGCGAAGGGTGACGGCTCCATCCAACCACGCCCCCCCTCCATGCCTCCCGTCTCTCCGTCCCCTACCCGTCCCCCTGCCACCCACCCCTTCTACCGGTCAAAAGCTTAGAGCTTGTCCCGGTGGTATACCGGCGGTGCCCCACTGGTGGGAGATATCTGGCTAGGGAAAACCCCGCTGGTCGACGATAGGTCGGCGCCGGATCTTGTCATCCAACGGGAGATCACCGCCATCTCCTGCGATAAACAAAACATGCACTATACTTACGGAACTAGTTACCTTAGCACTCTACTCGCCTAAATTCTGAATTAATAGGGAGTTTGTGCCACCTCGAACGTTAAGCACTATCGATCTTCTGCGCATGCGCAGATGCACTAAAGTGATGCGAAACTTGAACTGTGCGGGAGCAGAAGATCGATAGTGCTTAACGTTCGAGCTCGCAAGAACTCCGTAATCAAAACTCGGTCTCCTTGCTGTCTCCCTTTTCCTCACTCCTCCACCCGCGGTCATCTCAATTGCAGTAGACGATCTGTTACAAATCATTACTACGATTCGCCTTGCCAAGTTTGAACTACACCTATGCGAACGTCTGTAGAGGCGAATCAGAGAAAATTCTTTTTCGAGACGAGCATTAACCGACTGAGAAAAATCAAGAGTGGTGAGAAAGGTGTGGGGGGGAGGCGGTATGAAGTGAGAATGGGGCGGGAAAGCGACAAGGGGACACCCAACCACGAGAAATGAGGTGAAGTTGGTGGTCAGAAAGGAACAACGCACAGTTAGCGATGGTCGAGAAGAGAGAGGTAGACAGACAAAGGTGGTGCGGTACATTGTCCTGTAACTGAGAAAGCAGGAAGAGAGGGAGCGATTAAACTTTTGGTCTGAATTACGTTGGGCATCTCAATAGCCTATCATAAAACGAAAATGTAAGCAGTGTATGATCAAAAGCTGAAGTGACACCAAGTGTATTATTCGTAGCTAACGTTGAACTGAATTTGAATGATTGTACTTCCAACTCATTAATTAAATACCTTTCATAATAATTTTATTTCACTTGATATCAATCGTTTGAATCGATCTGAAGACGAAAATCATTTCATGCCATTTTGATTACTTTTGCTTGTGGGCGCCCTGATTTCATTAGCACCCGTGTGAGCCAAACGCAGTATGGACTATCCAGATCCCTCTACACTGACCAGAGTTGTTGGGTTCGAAGCAGAACAGAGGAGCTGTTTGTTTCGCCGCGTGGCGAGGAAAGCGATCGCCCCGGTGAGCGGCGCTGAAAGCGAGAGCGAGATCGGCTTGAACGCCGCCGTTTGTCTTCCTTCTCGCAGCCCACGACCACACCGCCCCGCCCCGTCTCTCCCTCACCGCCCTGCCCGCTCCTCCCCCGTCCTTTCCCAATTTCCCTCTCTCTTCCCCTCCTCGCCCTCCCTTCCTCTCCCTCTCCTCCCCTGCCCGCCCTCACTTCGCATCTCCCCTCCCCGCCCTCTCCGACCATCCCTACCCTCTTTTCCCTTCCCCGCCTTCTCATTCCCTACCCGTCCTCTCCTCCCCTCCTCACCATCCCCCTCCCCTCTCCGACCATCCCTGCCTTCTTTTCCCTTCCCCGCCTTCTCCTTCCTTCCCCGTCCTTCCCTCCCCTCCTCACCATCTCCCTCCCCGCCGTCTTCTCCCTTCCTCGCCTTCACCCTTATCCGCCCTCTCCACTCTTCCTGTCTCGCGCAGCTCTTCGCCTCCCCTTCCCGCCCTTCACGGCCCGACCCTCCCATCCGAACTTTCCCCGTCCCATCACTCGCCTCAAGCCCCCCCGCCCGCTGTGTGTCACCCCCTCCTCCCTTTCCACCACTCTTCTCCGCTACTCTCCCTCACTCTGCTCCACCACTTACCGGTATTCCCTTCACTCTCTGCCGTTCATTACCACACTCCTCCACTCTCCATTCTCCTTCACTGTCCTCAACTCTTCACCACTCTCCGTCTTTCTCCTTCACTCTTTGCCACGCTCTCTACACACCACCACTCACGGCAATTGTCCTTCACTCTTCACCATTCTCTGCCACTCTCTACCACTCTCCAAAACTCTCTGCCATTTTCCTTCACTCTCCAGCTCTACCTCTCTCCTTCACTCTCTGCCACTCTCTCAACATACCACCACTCTCCGACATTCTCCATCACTCTCCGCCACTCTCTGCCACATTCCACCTCTCTTCGCCACTTTCTGCTACTCTCTGCCACCCATACCATTGACTTCTACGTACGACCCTGGATGCGCTCACCGTTGGTGTAAGTAGCCAGACAAGTTGTACGGCACGAGGTACATGGGATAAAATTGTTTAAGCACAACTAAAAGTTGCCGTGTAATTGACTTCGTGTGTAAACAAAATGCGATGATGATGCGATATGATTTACGTCTTTTATTATTCTTTGCATTTTCAACCAATGATTGTATGGGAGTAAACGCAACATTAACTCTCAGATTCCTTGAAAAGATTTTGTTTCCTTTGGTGAAGGAAGCATCAACACACACCTCAGTTTAAGATTTCAGTTAGCATTTCATATGACTCTTCTGAAAACTGGAGTGACTACTTGTCGGACAGAAGACTTTGCACGCGCGATCCTTCCTTTTCAGTCCAGTCCCGTATTCCCAATTATCATCCCACTCCTCCCAGCACCCCCCCCAAATGGACTTGGGCGCCGTTGGGTGCTACGTCCATTTCCTTCCACCTTATAATTGGCATACTATTAGCCGTAATGGGACATATATAGGCTGAACATTATTGAAAATAGTTACAAATAATTCCATAGTGTCAGTGTGAAAAATGGCAATGAGATCAATGGCGACACTGTCATTAATTTAATGACAGTATTACCTTTTATTGTTAACATTGAAAAAGTAACAGGAAGTAACAGTGATAGAGATAATTTTCATACTTATTTTTGCATTTATAATTGTCAATATTTTCGGAAAACGCCGATAACATCTTTAGGTAAAGGATTTTGTGAAACAGATGAAAACTTAAATAAAACAAATTGTTTCTCCTACATCTTATAATAAAGCAAGTTTGTCAATGAGTCAGAATTATTTGAAATTTTATCCACACTATTATATATTCGTGCATTCTATTACTTTCTGAATGTTATTTTAATGATAAAATAAAATATTTTGTGTTTTATTTACGGAATAAACGTTTCTATTTATGGTCTTTAATACTGTGATGAATTCCCTTAACGTTCTGTGAACGCCATTGCCTAATAGAATACATCCTTGTTGTTTACCATCTAGCAATTAATATGCAAACACTAATTGATCAAGGATTGCGAGGATATACCTGTTCACACATATAGACGACTTCTAAACCTATTACGCGAGGTTTCACACTCAAATCGACGAATTCCAAATCTCTATTTTACGCTCACAGTTGGAACATGGCAAGCGCGCGATCAACCGTCACTCGCCATAATTTCGTTGCGTGTAGCGCCTACAAAATAAAGCGGCGTGTATGTAGATTGCCACTTGATATGTTAATTAGTGGGGGGGCTATTTGAAGCCAGGACAATCAGTGATCTCTGAATGCACAAATTATGCATTGGCCGTTGATGGCGATAATGCAAGTGTACTTTATCCATAGAATTCTTCCGTGCGTGAGAACAATGTTACCAACGTTTGAAAAGTTACAATCGTTCCCATGAGCGTGAAGTTGCATTCACTTCTTCGCCTTAATTGTTTGTGTTGAAGTTGATATACTGAGTGTATCCTATCAAGTCCACTCATTGAAATTGATATATTAGCGTTTTGCTGAGAGAAAAAAAACTGTACGTGAATTCAATTCAGTTGCAACGTTCAGACATTCACTGGCTTTCCATTTATTTTACTAATTTAAAGTACTAAACCTGTTGAAGTTGTTGCCAGCATTCCACTATAAGGGAAACCATTACTATACATCAAATGGTACGCCAGCATTATTTGTGGGAACAAATCTCATTCCTAAAAAATAAACAAGAACAACACAGTAACTACTAACAGATAATTAAGAGTATTACGACTGAAGTTAAGAGAAATTATTTTCAATACACGTATCCTATTGTAAATAAAAGTATTACTGTATTTTCTTGAAAACATATAAACGATGAATTGTTATTGTACGATGAAGAATGTTGTTATACACTCATAATGAGAAATTTATCTCTTTTTTTGGTGGAAAAAATAAACTTGAATATGAAACAGCTGGTTTCAAGCAACCATAATGAAACAATACCCAAAATGTTTTTTTCCAAAGTCTTATTTACTTCTGTAGGTTTCTTGTCGCACGTTAGTATTTTTCTTCGCAGTTCACAAACTTCCAGCATATAGAAAAGTATTAATCATCTCTCAAAACGGTGGCAATTGATCAGGTGTAGGCTTAAGCCCTCCCTGCAGGCTTATCACTGCAGCGACGAACACTCGCATCGGCAAAGGTGGCTTAGGTCATTAACTAAAGTCACTGCAGTGTCTCTAATCGGGACACACCAAAAATCTGTTTCTCATATTTATGAAGGTGTTTGAAATGACAGTGCTCTGTTCATATTCCAGGCCATTTTAGCATATACGAGTTGACAACATTTGCAAATAATTACGTATCCATTCTGAAGGCCCGATTACGGAGATGTTCGATTACCGCACGTGTCACTTCAGTCCGCACCTTTACAGGTCGCCACGTGTGTTGCTAATCATTGGCTATGCGTTCTAGCAGAAACTGTTCTGCCCAGGTATGGAGGACTGCCCGGTATGGAAGGACATTATTTATTACCAAGAGCTTCCACCAGTTCCCTGTAATATTCTTAGGCATTTCTCTCGTGGCGAACGGCTGTCTTGGAGTATGGACGTTGTTCGAAACATGTTACATTCATCTCGCACGGCGGTAGTCGGACAACTGATTTCGTGTTGCCCTCTGTGCTAATAGAAGCACTCACAAAGCCATCTGTTGATGTGAACCCACCATAGTGCGGAACATCTTTAACGCTACAAATGAATCCAATTTCTTTTAGAGAGAGAATGTTACCATGGCTTCTGACCCTACCCGGTGTGTGTGTATGTGTATGTGTTACAACACCTATTTTACTTATTCACTGCTTGCGTCCCCGCAGAAACCCCCTGCCCAATTAGCGACTGCCGAACATGGAAGGCCATTATTCTCAAAGACTTCAACCAATTCCATGTGACATTCTTAGGCACTTGTCTCATGGAGATCGGCTGTTGTGGAGTATGTTCGAAACAAGTTACATACATCTCGCACGGCAGTAGTCGGGCAACTGATTTCACGTCGCTCTCTGTGCTAATAGAAGCACTAACAGAGTCATCTGTTGATGTAAACACACCCTACTGCAGAATGCCTTCCACGGTACAAATAAAATCGTGCTATCCAATTCTTTTTGAGAAAAAAAGTTACAATGAATTATTCCCCGAAGATGGCTATTAAAATATCCTTACACACAGAAAAGATAATGAAATTTTTTCATCTTTTCAATATAAAGAACGTACAATTTATTTAAACCAAACGTCTGCTTCAAAATAAGTTTTCTAACACAACATACTCACATGCTGTATGTATGTATGTACGTGAGTGTGTTTGTGTTAGAAAACTTATTTTGAAGGAGACGTTTGATTTGAAAAAAATCCATTATTTTTTTCTGTATACAGGATGTCCGAGGAGGAAACGTCGAAACTTCGAAAATAAGCTCTTACGACAATTTTAAGCAAATTTTGTCTAATAAACTACATGGATATTCCGAATGGCTGAGTCGCTATAGGCACTCAAATGTTGGTTTGAAAATATGCTTTATAGGCAAAAATGTGCATTGCAGAAGCATAGAAACACTACAGAAATATGTAAATTGTTTATTCGTAACAAAAGAAATTAATGTATTTGACCACAAAGAATAATTAACCCAGAAATAAAAAGGCACCCAATTTACACGATTTGACTGCTTTTTTATTTCTTGGTTAATTTTTGTTCGTGATCAAATATGTTAATTTCGTTTGTAAATAATAAACAATTTAAACATTTATGGAGTGTTTCTATGCTTATACAATGCACATTTTTGCCAAGAAAGCATATTTTGAAACCAACTTTTGAGTGCTTATTGCAGCGCATCTATCGGGAATATCCATGTACTTTATCAGACAAAATATGCTTAAAATTATCTTAGAAGCTAATTTTCAAAGTTCAAATCTTTCTCTCATGTGTTTTCCTCGAACTCAGCGCGAATAAGCAACTTATAAATCGTTTCTGAGAAGGGCTGCATGTGTGGATGGCTTTCTCCCACGCTACAGATTCTTCAGCGCCGCGGGCGACGGTCGCTTAATGAGCCCCTTAGAGGTGCACCGCCCTCACGGGCTGACCCTAATCGCTCCTCGTTTATCCCCTCGCTGGAGGGGAGGAGGGATTGGGGAGGGACGGGAAGACTGACAAGTTGCACGGGGTCGGGGCGAGGTGGGACGGGGTGGGGTGAGGCTGGGCGGGAAAGGGGGAGGCGTGGCGGGTCGGGACGGTTCCAGATGCGGCGGGTGGGGCTGGGCAGGGATAGGCGGGGATGGGCAAGGTAGGGCGGGGCGCGGAGGGACGGGTCGAATTGGGATGGAGCGGGGCAGGGCGGAGTGGGGCGGAGTAAGGCGGAGCGGGACGGAACGGGCCGGGGCAAGGCAGGGCGGGGAGCGGCGGAACGGGTTGATGTGTGGTGGTGCCGTGCGGGGCGATGTGAGACGGAGGGGAACGAAGCGGGGCGTAGCAGGGAGGGGCGGGGAGGAGTGGTGCGGGGCGGGTGGGGAAGAAAGAAGAGGAATGACGGGTCGAAGTGGGGTGGAGCAGGGCGGGCAGGGCGGAGCGGGCGGAGTAGGGGGAGCGGGGAAAGGCAGGGCGGGGAGGGGCGGGACGGGTTGATGTGAGGTGATGTGGTGCCGAGCGGTGCGAGGCGGAGCGGAGGTGAACCAGGGTGGAGAGGGGCGTTGGCGAGCGGGGAAGAATGGAGAGGAAAGGGGCGGGAAGGGGAGGTACGGGAAGGGAGGGGAGGGTCGAGGCAGGACAGGATGAGGAAGGGTGGGGCAAGGCGTGACGGGGAAGGAGTGGGGCGGGGCGGAGCGGGGCGGGCGACGGAAGGGCCCAACCTCAACACGAGCGGGAGAAATATACGCCCTGATGGCTGCCACATATATCTTCCCCAGTAAACTCACTCCGCATCGGCCCGGGCAGATGAGATCGTTTGCTGTAGCTCAGCCAAGCGCCCTTTGATTTATTCTCGGGAAATATTTTGACCTTTTGATGTCCTTGAACTGCGTGTATCTTCATCTTTTCACTGTTGCAAAAAACAAACTCGTGCTCTCTTAAGAGAAATTACGTGATGTAGTAGGAAAAAGAATCAACAATATTTTTCTTTTAAAAAAGTTTCTTAAGGTTCTAAGAATGTGGTAATATCTTTTTATTTCTGCATCAAAATTTGGCATAAGTTTTAAAGTTTGCTTTTATTCTGCTTGACTTTCACGACCGATTTTTATATTATTTTTATAAGCACTGGATTAAAATACTTTTTTCAATAGCGTTTCTTTCCTAAACATTCGAATTCTTCCAAAATTTTATTCAACTTCATTTCCTTGCATAAAGGGGCGCTGATCAATTACTAGTAGTACTGCAACAGCAAGTGTTACGATATTTTGAATGGATAATAGGTAATTGTTGAATAGATGACACATAAAGTTGTTTCACTTCATGAAAGACCCTTTGGAAAAAATTGCATTGTTTGCGTTGCCCCAACTATATGCGCCGCAGATCCAGCATCTAGTTTGCAACTCTTATTACTGTATTAACACGTTCACTGCCGGTGTCGCTTTAAATCGTCAGGTTTCGACGTGCAGCAGTGCCGCTGACGCTTATAAGCCTTATACATTCATACTGGTTGTACACTGTATTTCTCAGGTGACACTGTGGAACATTTCATATCGAGTCAGCGACAGTCATCGTGTTAAGAAGTATTAATATCATGAAAGATTGTTAATATATTAAAAGATTTTTAATATATTAAACGATTGTTAATACATTAAAGAATATTTGAGATAAGAAACGTAGCTTGAAATTCACTGTTCCTTTTGGAACAATGTGTTAATACTGAGTTTTCTACAGAATTTACGACGCGAAATGTTAAGGTGTGTTGAACCCATGTGACACTGACCTAATACCTAGCTACGCTTCACGTAAATATTAGCAATCCGCGTTTCGCAGAGGGAATTTGCAGCGAAATGAATGCCGCAGTGAAACAACAATGACTTAGCAAAGGATCTGTGCACACGTTTTCCGCTAAATAGGCGCATTTCGTGTATTATTGTGAAGCGCAAGCAGCGAAAGTCCGCGGAAAAACAATTCCATGCCGACTCTGCATTCACAAATCCTTGATTAGCTCCGGCGCTCTCCAGGCCTAAGGTGTTTTCATTCGGAGGTGCCGACGCTCTTACTGGGTGGTGCATCGCCACAGTGGTGCTAGAGAGCAAAAGACCGGCCGAAACATCCATTTATTTATTTTTTAAATATATTTATTATTTATTTATTATCTATTATTTATCTATGTATTTGTTTGTTTTTTATTCAGTTATTTGTTTTAATTAATACTTGTAGTTATTTACGAAATGAAATGTTACGATTTAAATATCGTACGTTTTGCACACATTGTAAACATTCCAATGAACATATATTTTATTTTAAATTTAACTATTCACTCTTGCAAAAATCCAGAGATTGATGTTAATATGATTTACAGTAGGCCATGGATTATTAGTAAACCTCGTGTTAACATTTTTCGTGTTCATTTTCGAAATTGATAAATGTTGTTAATAGTTGGATTATTATAACACATGTGTTCTAAATGACAATTATGCTGATCTCAGTTTCGTGAAGTTTGACTTTTGAAAATCAATGTGAATATAATTTTTTTTGTGGAGGAGTACAGTCATTTATGCATGCTTTGACTAGACCACGAGTCTGTTTGCATAATATATGTATCTGCTATCTCTTGTTATTATAATTATTATTTTAATAAAATCGGACAAATTCAAGTGAATGCTGGATGTAGTCCATTTACTCATCGTAATTAGTTTGTCAAACGGCTTGTGAATGAACTTTTTTTTCAATTATTTTTTTCATTAAAAAATGTTTAGGTTGAGGAGTATTTACTTTCCTTTCACTTTCCTCTTCCATTTCTTCCGTATATGTATTTTACTTCGTGAATAAATAATTATATTGCTCCATATTTTTTCTCAGTATAATGATTACGTAATTATTACAGCGCATTACAAATCTGTAGCTCAACGCTTTTTACTTACAAATAATTAAACATTTGGAAAATCAGTGCAATATGCGTATAAATAAATGGAACTGCTAATTGTAGAGAACACTGAATTGTAACATAACGTGCGTTAACTCTCTGTGCGTGATCATGTAAAATCATTTTTACCCCAGTTATATAAACACAATTTTGCGTGAGAGAGCAACTCGGATGTAACAAGAGAGGTAGAATTGAGCTATTTTTCTAAAATAACTATTTTTGAAGAGAAATTGTTAGACTAAACTAATGTACTCCTTTGGTCTGCAGAAAACTGCAACGATGTATACTCGAACCAAGAAAATTCCGTTAAAGCTACCACGTAAAGGAAAAAAAACCCACTTCCTACATTTTTATACTTTCTATTCCTTCGAAATGCTTAAATTTCTGAGAATTTTAAGTTCAGTAAAAAAAGACGATTGGGGGGTCATTGAATTTTGTGTTTAATAGATTGCAAGGCAGAATATTCGGTTTGCTTGGGCACACTGTCAGCAACGGGACTGCGTGCACAAACCTGCAGGTTCTGCCCCACCCGACTACGCCTCCTGCTGCCGAGGTTTAAATTTCTCCCCTCCCCACCTCCTCCCAAACCTCCCCTTCCCGCTGCGGGTAGCGGTGTTTCAGACCGCGAAGAGGAGTGGGTGGCGGTGCCTCCTTCGACCTTTACCCGTACGCTTCCCTCTATGTTCATTCTACGTCCCTTCCACTCCCCTTCCACGCCTCTTCCACGCCCTCTCCAACGTCACTTTGTTCCTTCAAGGTCTCAAGCCCCTCCATGCCCCTCCACGACATCCATGGCCTCTTTATAGCTCTTTCATGTCGCCTCTATGTCCCTTCAACGCCATCTCCAAGCCCCTTCTACGTCCCCTCCACGCCTCTTTCATTTCCTCTCCACGCCACTTCTTCAACCAAGGTCCCAAGCGCCTAAGCTCCTCCTAGCCCTTCCACGAGCTCTACGGTCCCTTCATGGCTGCTTCATAGCCCCTCTATGTCCTTTCCACGCCCCCTCCACGCCATCTCTAAGCCCTTTTCACGCCCCCTCCCTTTAGGCTCCATCCACGACCCTCCACGACCCCAAGCCCCTCCATGCCTTTTGCATGGATCCTTCATGGAACCTCTATGTCCTTTCCACGCCCCCTCCACGCCATCTCTAAGCCCCTTTCACGTCCCCTCCAGGCCCCATCCACGACCCCAAGACCCTCCATGTGTCCTTCACGGGCCCTCAATGGCCTCTCCGCAGCCCCACTGTCTCCATTACTCCCTTCCCCTATCACCCCCACCGCAGCGTCGCACCTTCCCTTCTCTTCCCCGTGGCGGATGACGCGTTTCATAGCGCGTAAAGCCGCGATAAGAAGCGCCTTCGAACGCCTCTTCACTCGGGTTCCCACTCCTGGTCTCGCCCGCCCCACGCCTCCTTCCACACTTCTTGCCTCGACTTTGTTCCGGGTCCTTCCACGCCCCCTCAATGATACCACCACCTACCTTTTCTCATCCCCTCCTTAGCTCCCACGACCGTCCATGGCCCCTCTTTGGGCGCCCAAGCCCCTCCACGCCTCTCCACGACCTCACCGTAGCCCCTCCATGGACTCTCCATGCCCCGCTGCTTTCCCTTTACATTTCCTTCCCATCTCCGTCCCATCGTCGCCACAGCCATTCCCTTCTCTGCTGCGGGAAAGTTGGCTCAGGGCATCAATTGATGTCACTGCAGTGCCTCTGACCGAAAAGTTCTAGGGTTTGAGTTCCGACAGTGGCAAGTTTTCAGAACGAACTTGATAGCTACGTGAAATCCAGCTGTCCTCTGGAGGAGAATTCTACCGGCCACCTGAGCTGATCGGTAAGTTTTTTGTGATTTCTCCGATCACCACCAGACGAATGTCGGATCAGTACCCTATGTCCATGGTCAGAGCGCGATCTTTCCTTTCTCTCCCTTTTTCTATCCTTTCCCCTTACACACCCACACCCATAGGCATACTGTAACGTTGCACGCTACCACCAATTTCTGTAACGTTCCACGCTGCCACCAATTTCTATAAAGTTCCTTTTTGTAACGTTCCACGCTACCACCAATTTCTGTAACGTTGCACTCTGCCAACAATTTTCTCTTGTTGCATCTGCTGTTACATCTATTGCTGCTACTTATTTTTTTAGGTAGTAACACTTCAATTCTCATTTTTTAACTTATATTTAATTCTCTTGTACAATGTACTTCAACATATTGTACCTTCTCACTTTGTATAATATTAGAATTTACAAATTTCTGTAGAGAAACGAGCTTACGTTCAATTCTCTCTACATTCCTCAGGAGCTTACAGCTTGTCTCGGCTGGGATAGTGCCACGCTGGAGGGAGCTACCTGGTTCTAAAGACCGTTGTAAACGGACTAAGGACAGCGCCTGATCTCGCCAGCCAGCGGAGGAAGATCATCGCCCCTTTCCGTTATAACAATATGCACTACTCTTACGGGAATAATGACCTTAACAGTTGACGGGCTCGTCATCATCAATCAATCAATCTGCTTCATGTTGCGCTACTTCTACTCCGGGTTGCAACCAGCTTTCTAAGGAGTAGATCTCCTCGGGGCTATCGGTGCAACTCTAATACTTTGCGCCAATTGTGGGCTGTTTAAACTAAAGATATTTCGTGCACTTCCAGGCTTTTATATTACATTTATTATTATTGTTGTTATTATTAACAAAGTAGTTATAATAACGACAATAATCAATATACGTACTGATGTCACTCTCTAAACACTTGAGTTGTTCACACCTTTTTCATATTACAGATTGATTTTTTATTATTACTCCAGTCTATTTATAAAGTTCACTTATTGCGGAGCAAATTAAACTCTGTATTAAATTTCGGGTAGGCTCTTTGGGGTACAAGGTGATATACCCGTTACGCCAGTATTTTTTATAGTTTCTCCCAGCCCATTTTCTGACGAGTGTCTGTTGTTTCGAAGAGCGCGTGTGGAGTTCTGTAAATTTCAGTATAAGTATTATAGGTACAGTGACGTCTTTATATCTGAAATTTTATTAATATGTTTTAAATTAAACTTACGAAGAAAGACTTTTCTAGAGATGTAGAGAATGTAGAGAACTTTCAGATTCCGCGTTTCAACAGAATGGAAACTAAAAAAGAACCCAAAATAACCCGGCAATTTGAGAAATTCTAGTGCTCGACTATTGAGGTGTCGATGCAAATTAAAATTTGTATACCCATCATTACCCTAGTATTGTATGGGTATTAAAATCAAATTAAAATTAATACAAAATACGTTCAGTTACTTAATAAATAATTAATATTTTTAATTAATATACGTATAAAATCAACAAAAACTAATAAAAATGCAATCAAATGAAATAATTAGTTTCGTTAAAAACAACCCACTAATAACTCTTCCGACATAGTCCATTATTATTTTTGGATAATTTCGACTTATTTTCTACTTGTGGGTTCTGTATTTATATGTTTATTTGGCTAGGCCACAGAACTGCTTGTAAAATAAATTTGTAGGTAGTATTTTCTGTAATTATTATGAGAAATTTCGTAAATACGTCTAATCTGAGGGCGCGCCGCGTCTCGTCAATAAACTACAATCTGTTCATTCTACGATCTTATCAACGGTATAAAGATAATGATTGATCTGCATAATTACAACTCTAGGGATGCAGGGGGAAACATAATGAGGAAGTTGCTTGAACTTTTTGAAAATAGTTTACATGTTTTCCAATTTTCTTTGTTACATGCATCATTCCTTAAGCCGATAGTTTTTATTCGATTTAAAAAATGATTAATGATGAAATTAAAGAGACGTAATAATGCATTATACAAGTGTCTTCATGAAGAATGTAAAATTTTGAAAAATTATTCAATATTCAATATAAGATCATATTATAACATCTGGATTACATATTCATACTGCGTATGTAAGCATAAAGAGGTTTATCCAAGGTTAATACTCAGGATTATCTGTTTAAAAATTTTTCATAATTCTAAGTAGAATTGTTGTTAGTTAATCTTTTAATTAAATGATTCAAAACGTTATTTATGCTTCTTTTTTTAAAATTGTGAACAACAAAGAAATCCAAAACGCTAGGATTGATTTCATTTACTTCCATTCACTTTAAAAATAGTTGAAAATTAATTACTCGAAAGATTGTAGATTAAAAATATGACGTTGCATGTTTCGTAACTTTGCATTTATTTTATGGCAGCTCTTAAGAAATGAAGATTGGAATATAAGATGGCAGATTAACTTGCGCAAAGGTCAAAATCAACTCTTTTACAGTTTTATGGGCGATACACGAGAAAAAAACAACGAAAAATGGTGTTTCCATTAACACACAAAAAGTTTGAAGAAATCTGTTATGGGCAATGAGAATATTAAAAAAAAAACGTGAAGCTTCTTCTGAGTCCCTTTGAAAATAAATTGTTAACATTTCAAAAGACGAATGTAGGTACGTTACTCAAAATTACGGAGTGAGGTTCATTCCGCTGAGTTTTCTATTGAGGTTGAATATTGAGGCAGCGAAATTATCACGGGAATGTCTCACCGGCACAATACTTCATTTTTGGCGAAGGAGGGAGATAGGGAAGTAATTTCGTCTATCACTCGCTCCGTGAGCCACGGACCTCACTTGGCGCGGGTTCTGCAAGCGCGTAATATCCCGAAGCGAGCACACGGTCCGTGCGCAGAGCCTACGCCGGGAAATTCGCAGTAACAAGCAAAGGTTTTGCGAACTTTCGGCGCAACAAACGCCCTAGCGCCGCGAGGCCTTCTTTTGTTTCACTTGCGCACGCGAACAGGCTTTTGTTTTCGACGACGACAGAGGGGGAGGGGCGCCGCAAACCGCATTGGGGCGCTTCATTCCCCACCCCCACCCCCACCCCACCCCTCCCCACTCTCGCCTTGTTTTGTATTCTTCTCTCTTCCTGTAACCTCTTATCCGACTCGCCTGAACGAACGCTTCTCTATGGGGTTGCTTGTCACAGTCCGGGACTTTCAATTGTTCCAATGTAGTAGACGCAAAAGAACTGAAAGTCAGAGACGGCGGGGCGCTAGGAGAATTTTCGCGGAATCTACTTATCTTTTTACCTTGGGAAGTGAAGTGGTGACAGTTGCTTGTGTCGTGATTCAAAGAAGTCATTCCTTGGAAGTGTCCCATGTTGTAAGATTAATTGGGGGAAGTGCTGGCGATTCTCCCAAAAGGAGATGCCGGCATGTAGTAGTACTTGGGCATGGCAGTTAATTAAATATTTGTGGCGGAGTAGACTAACACGATATTAGAAACAAGTCTCATAAACACGTCACACTTTGGCATTGCAGCTTGTATAAGAAATAAAAAAGACATTATAAATATGAATTAAGAACAAGAAATGTTGAAATCATTAAAAATAAATAGAAAAGTGTATTCAATGTAATTAAACATATTTACATTCCGTTTTGTTTCATTGGCTTAAAACATACACCCAAGAAAAACGATTTCTTCCTTCATATAAATTTGTAATTGGAGTATCTCTCTGTAATTTCAAAGTAACTGCCATTTTATAATCTCGTATTCGTATAAACATGGCATAAAAACAATTTAATTGTTTTTTACAATTTTTCTCTATCTCTTTGTTCGGGATATTCTCGTTAACAGATTAACCGATTTTAATGAGGTTTTCACTAAATATAATGCAACTTACGTCAAAATGTAGTATCTTAAATTAAAATTTCAATGGGCACTCTTTCAGTGTTTTGCAAGTAGGGAGTAAATTTTCCAAAGATAATTAGACTTTTCTCAAAGTACATCATTTTTCCTATTACGAATAATTTAATTCATTCTAATAACGCAGTTATTAGGCTTTGATTCATTACAGATAAAAATTGTTTCTGGGAGTACGCCGGGAATATGCGGCAGTGTATCCGTCCATATCAACATTTATACAGCAGTCCGTAGCAACGATATAGCAATGATAAACGTAGCAAACATACGGCGAGGTGGAGCGGGATGAGGTAAGGCAGTTCGGTGTGAATGTGCGGGGCGAGACAGTGCCACGATGGGCGAGGAAAGGGTAGGTCGGGAATACTTCATACCTAGAATTTATTCCTTTCCGTGTCTAATATTAGTAAATGACTACCCTGGAATCGTAGGGTACTTTAACCAGTACCTGATACGTAATCAGTAGTATATTTGTGTATAAATGTTGGCTCATGTTCATCATTTATGTTTACGCCGCCGTGTACTGTGGCTATCATTTTGAACCAAACTCAATATTCTGTACGTACATTTAAAATATTTATTGAATAGAACCCGCAAATACTTGATACTATTAAGTATTCTAGTGTAAGCAACGCGATGCATTCCAGAAAATTACTCGATTGTTTCACCGTTTACGCGGAGAAACGAGGAAAAGCTCCGCGCAGAAGGTGACGCCGCTGTTTGCAGTGTCGTTGCGGCCGGTTTGTATTTCACGCCCCAGAAGTGATTTTTAAACTCAATTTTCTCGAAGACAAAATTTTTTTCGGAAAAACTGGACCTGCCATTCTTCATGTCTGGCAACACAGAATCTGTAGTATTTTTTTGTAACGAGAGCTTCTGGACACTCTGTATATATATCTTCCACAGCCGGATTTGAAAGCCATTGCAGAAGAAATTAAACTGTATGAATTACCTAACAATTCCGACACGTCTGCAAACAAGTAAGCGGTAGTTAAGAAGGGGCCACGTGGCTTTGGCGCTGGAAGTAGGTTAAGTCGGGGCGGTCGCCGTTGCGTCGGGCCGAATGGAAGCGGGGCAATGGAATGGGCGAAGTTGCAGAGAGAACAAGATAGATGCGGAAACAAAAGGAGATATCGTACGTGTGTTGCCGTGGTAGGACAGAGGCGGGGCACTGCAGTAGGTGAGGAAGCGGCGAAAACAACAAGGCGGGTGTGGAAGGGTAGGGGGGAAAATTACAAGTGTGTAGTTGCGGCGGGCAAAGAGGAGCCAATGGAATGGATAAAGATGAGGCGAGAACAAGAGAGTACATGCGGAAGCGAAGGAGAAAAATCGTACGGGTATGGTTGAGCAGTTTAAGAGGAGTCATTGGAATGGCTGATGTGGCGAGAACAACGGAAGAATCGGAATGGAAGGAGGCGAATTACAAGGCGGTGGCTGTAGCAGAACAGAGGCGAGGTAGTGGAATAGTTGGAGTTGTAGCGGGAATAACAGAACAGAATCGGAAGGAAGGAGGGCAGTCGTATGAGTGTGACTGGGACCGTGGCTGAGAATGACGAGTGGCAATATAGGCGAAAGGGAAATGGTGAGAGCGAGGAGCGAAGGCTGGACTGGTGATAGGCAAACACGTGGAAAGAAGACAATAGAGCAGAGACGGTGATGACAGTTTAAGTGTAGGGTGGCGGAGAAGAATCGTGAAGTGAAATAAAATGAGTTCATGTAAAATGACGTGAAGTAAAGTGAGATGAGGTGAGGTGAGGTGAGGTGAGGTGAGGTGAGGTGAGGTGAGGTGAGGTGAAGTGAAGTATGGTTGCAATGGAGAGAAATTTGCTGGGGATTGACAATGGTAATGGGGCGGAGAATAACTGTGGCGTGCATTATGGACAATAAGCGTGACCTGACAAAGTGAGGATTAATCATGATGTAATGTAGCGGGCTACAGACGGGACAGGACGTCACAGAATAAGCGCAACGCAACACGCCATATGCATGTCGTGACGTGGTGAGGAATAAGCGAAACGTAACACTGCGTGGATGGAATGTAACGTATCGTGACGTAGCGTGTGTGGCTGAATGGGGAGGGGGCGTCCCATCGAGTGGTGGCGATGCGTGGCGGGGAGAGAAGGAGATAGCGTGCGGCAAGGCGCAGCGGTGCGGAATCATCGCTGCTGGCGTGAGGGAGAGGCAGGCAAAGAGAAAACAAACGCCCGCATTAGACTGTCAGCGGATTTAATCACGTGGTGTTGGGAGGGGCGGAGGGCTACGGACACGCCCATGGGGGCGGGCTCTCAGCGGCTCCCAAGAAGTACAGCGGCGGCGATGGTGTAGCGTATCGGGTTCTTATACCCAAGGTCGCGGGTTTAAACCCGATCGAAGCGCGTGGATTTTTAAGGGTGAAAAAATCCTTCATGCGCCTTCCGTCGGAGAATTTAAGCCGGCTGTCCTATGTTGTAGATTTACTGCATGTGAAAGATCCTTAAGACAATCAATGGTGTAACGATTAGCGTATCGGGCTGTTATACCCCAGTTCGCGGGTTCCAACCCGATCGAAGCAGTGGATTTTTCAATTCGAAAACAATCCTTCGTACACCTTCCCTCAGAGGGGAAGTAAAGCCGGCTGTCCCATGTTAGTAGATTTACTGCCTGTAAAAGATCCTCAAGCCTCTAAATGACACCTCTGAGCTAAATTCAAAATCGCCTGTTTCGACGCCCAAGGAATACCTTCTTTCTCCGCTAGTTGGTAAAAGGAGCATAACGAAATTTGCGTGGTCAGCTGGAAGAGCAGGCCTCATGGCCTGAGTCTCACCACGTAAAATAAGGCAATTCAATTCAAAATTCAATTCAAAGAAGTACACGGGCCGGCCTTTCGGAGACGGGTTTACGGCGCACTCTTTGCTTGTCCACGGAACTTCGGTTTGTTCTGTGAGAAGCCATTAATATAAACCCTGGTAATGACGTAAAAATTAGTAAACATTCTATCAACTGTCCTGTCCTTTCGCTCGACAGGCCAAACTACGGGCCCGCTATCGGCTTTGGCCAACTAGTGGTGACCCAGCTTCTCGGACATGGGTTCGTGTGGTTAACACGAGGACATCCCTTCACTTTTTGTACTGTCTTCATAACGTCAGGGTAGGCTTTTTCATTATCACACAGCAATAGCTACCGGGGCATTTGTAATAAGAGCGCACATTTAAAATTTACCAGGCCGGGAATCGAACCCGAGGTTGCGCCGTGGAATGCGAGCACGCTAAGCAAAGGGCCACTAGTCGGGAATTTTATCAACTGAACCAAAGTAATTGGAACTGGCCTGTTGCGTGAGTCCTCAAAAACAGTGGGATGTCAGGTCGTCAAACGGCTTGATTCCTCGGCAAGCATTGAGTCGATGTATATGCAACTTTTCTTGAGAAACATTCACGGATGTGCTCTCATTTGAAGCCTGATGAACTCTGCTAAGGAAAGAATCGAGGCAACACAACATAATTGTTTCTAAAAATCACAAATATTTTATCCAAACGTGGCCATGGAGTTGAAATACGTATATGCAAAGAAGGAAATGAACTCTTCCTGAGAAGTACCTTGATTTTTACAAACTTCATTTTTCCTATTGCTCACCAGAATATAGGTTGCCACAATTTTGCCCAGATCGCTTTAATAAATATCTCTAGTTTGTAGAAACTAAGAACCTCAATGCAGTACAAAATAAATACTTTTGTTTCTCTTTTTTTTCAAACATTAACTCTTCTCCTGTTCCGACGAGCAAAATCAAGCCATCCATTGCGGAATCTTACACCCCCTTTTCTCTTGCCTATTTTTAAGAGAGTATTGTTCTGGCAGTCTAAATATTACATAAAATTTAAATAACAGTAAGCAAATCGGTTTTTGCTGGAAATGGTTTAACATACTTTATCCCCAAAATAATTTTATTGTAATTTAATTTTCATACGTGCCTATATATGGAGTAAAATATGGACTAGTACGGAGAAAGGTATTTAATGTTGCGGAAAATTGATTTTGATATTTCATCGTAAATACATGTTTTGGAGTTCATTGATATATACAAAAAGTGATGTTTTTTTTATTTTTTGATGTTGTTGATGTATTCTTTTAAATATCTGTCTGTTCGTCCATCTGCCTCTATCGGGCCATCCGTCTGCTTTTCTGTCCGTTTGTCTGTTCGTCTGTCTGTTCGTATATCTATCCGTCCGTCTGTGAACAACACTAACGCCTAAACTTGCAATAACAATTTTGCGAAAATGAATATTCCTCGATCACTAAAAAGGCCCGAAGTCCGGTGATTTTTTGATTTTTTAAAATATTTTGAAGACACTTCACATCACACGTTTTCGTCAACAACACAACGACACAACCCTTTTGAAGTATTCAACATTTTCTTGAAAATGACTGCAATTATTCTCTTTAAATTTCTTGTAATAGTATAGCAAAAGAAAACTAATCAATTTGCATAGATCTCATTTTTACGGTTAACCCTGAATTTTGGAAAATTACCGAAGATTGTTGTTATTGACAGTTTTAATATAATATTGAAGAAGCAGATTTTTTCTTCAATTAAAATCTGTTCTTTGCAATCAGTTGTGTAATAAACATCATGTAATGTTTTTGAAAATATTTTTCACTCAATGTTGAGTAAAATATGACCAATTAAAAAAATATTAAAAACGTGATTTTTTCACAAAGGTTTCCTATAAATATTTTGTACGAATGGTGCTAAATTCACTGAATAACAGGACAAATGCAATTTTGGCATATTCTGTTTAATTTTAGAAAATCAAAATAATTTGTTTGATACATCTCCCATGTCGTTAATATTCACGTTACTGGCGATTTTAATTCATTATTTTATTGGTGATTACAATTGATTCAGGCCATATTCTATGGAGTTTCTCTGAAACAAAACCTTTTTGTGAAAATAACCTCAGATACGCTCAAATTACGCTTTTTCGAAAATTGAAACAATATTTTCAACGTAATTTGCGAATAAAACACGTTGATTCACTCTTTTTTAATATTCTTAAAATCACATTTCAATTCAACTAAAAAAGAATTTAAAAATTGAGAAAATGTGAAAAAATGTATTTTAGGCGCCGAAAGGTAGAAGTTCTAATATGATGAAAAGAAACCAAATGCTAGCTTAGACTAAACAGATGACGAAAATTACTAGTACGAGAAAGTCTGCGCTTTGTACAACTCTTGGTTATTTTAATGCTTTATAACTATTTAATTTTATTTAAGGTAATATTACGTGTGTTATGCAGAGAACAGAATGCAAAATAGTTCATTCTCATTTGCTCGTTCTCCCTCGTTATATTTGTTGACATTTTTATTGTTTTGTGCAAATAACTTGCCCAGCTGATCGATTTCTTTCAAATTTTAACCAAGAAGTAAAGTCTGGAATCATTGGTCTTAAATTGAGGACATTGTATGCAAGTTGTAATACTTCGTTGATTTTGCCTCAGAACTCGCCATTTTAATTATTGGGTCAAGATATCAACATTACTTTGATGAACAATTTTAATATTAACTACTTCTTTCATTGCAGATCTTTTAATGCGGATGGCATTTAGTTGTGTGTGGAAAGGAATAGTGTTTGTTTCCACGAAAACATTCCGTACTCCGAAATTCTCACATCGTGAATTAAATTTAAACCTTTCCTTTATTACTTTGCTAGAGGTACGCGAATGACGTAATCGGATTATTTTGACTCGAGAACATTTTACTTCCCAGGTCTTTTCTAATGGCACGACACGAAATGCACATGCAATTCCTGGAACTACCATTTGCAAATGCGGCCGCATTTCACCGCCTTTGAAGCGAATGATCAGAGTTTTTACGACTAGTTTACTCCACTGAATGTGTTCAGGAAAGTACAAAAGTTCACTTAACAACATTCGTTTTAATCGCCTGAATTTAAACTTGATTGCCTGTGTTGGTCAGAAAATGCATTTAGTGAAATAGGTTTTGTTGAAGGCAACGCTATTTTTGAGAATGTCCAACCGGAAAAGTATAAACATTTTAGTTCACTTTGCGTCTTTTCAGGAATCTTCATTGCACAAAAATATTTTAAATCTCGTAACTCTCAGTGAATTTTCTATAATCCCTAATGACTTCATTTGACATTATAATATTGTTTACGAAAACAAATTTGCACTACGACATATTTTCTGTTGTCCTACTAAAATTTTATGTAAGCCCTTTTTATATCCTTTGAGTCTTATTAATGTTCTATGCAGAAGTTTTATCGTTCAAAGAAAGTGAATATGAATTCTGCAAAAGTAATTTGCTTATTTTTGAACTAGGGACAACACATTCAAATGATTGCGCAGTTAATGCTCAGGGGAAGTAATTGTACATTCAATAAGAAACTTGAACAGTAAGTCCAAAATCTAAAATAACGAATTAACGACTTGTGGAAATTATTATCTAAAGAAGATAGAAATGGATACTTTACAAATTATTTTATTTCCAGAGATTTTAGATACTTCTGACGTCATTCGGACCGAATGGAATTGTTTCTTCCAGAGATAAAAATTAAAGCTATTTTAATATTGGTGATAAAAACAGTAAAAAGAAGAGAAAGCACAGTATGAGCAATTTTCATACTTCATAAGGATCATTATTTTTTCTTCGGAAATTATTTCGATGCGAAACATTATGTCGTTTTGTTATTTTTTTTATTTTATATCATTTACAAATTACTCATACGAGTATTATAACAAACATATAATCATGCTGAGTTAAAAACTATTTTAAAATTTAGTGACATGGTGATGTACCCAGCTTCTATTTTTGTTACAATAATCAGAGATAATTTGTATATCATTTTGAATTGTACGTCATGTTCAAACATATTATGTCAACATGTTACCCCATCCCAAACGTTATAAAGTTTACAAGGGTAAATAATTTTCAAATGCTATTTTTTTATTCATTGGTTTGTTATGCCCATTTATGGATTACGGAAAAAATTTAATAATTTTTATATAATTTTATAATAATTTCATTTAGAAAAATTATTAAAATTATTAAAAATAATTCAAAAATTAAAAATTAAAATAAAATACAAACTGATTTGGTGTTCACATCTTCTAAAATCAACAGCAGAGCAAAATAGAAAGTGTATGCACAAGGACAGAGGTTCAATCAAGTGTTACGAAAATTCCTAAAAATGACTTTTCACTTCAGAACATTTAGAAATATCATAATAGAATTTCTACCCAATCACAATTCCAGCCTCTCTACAGCCTTTGCAAGAAAACGGCAAGTATGAAATTAAGGCTCCACGAGGAAGTGATCCGGCAAGCAATTCGTTCTCAGAAAGCGTTCGTTCACCTGCACACGGGGGGGGGGGAGGGCGAGCGAGGGCCGGAAAATGGCTCTGCCCGCCTCGTTCCGTCTCGTCTCGTCTCGCCTCGGCTCGTCTCGACTCCTCGCGTCGGCTGAGCGGCCGTCCACCCGACCGTAAGCGGGCACAGGGCGAATA
Source organism: Acheta domesticus (assembly GCA_031308135.1). Classification (NCBI taxonomy): domain Eukaryota; kingdom Metazoa; phylum Arthropoda; class Insecta; order Orthoptera; family Gryllidae; genus Acheta; species Acheta domesticus. The sequence goes on along the minus strand of JAHLJT010008756.1, from coordinate 132,301,135 downwards.
GGCGAGGGTCGGTTCGCGATCGCTCCGCACGGGGCGCCACCGTCTGGAGACGGAGTTAATTAAGAGCTCGGCTAATTGAGTTTTATCTGCGCCCGACACCGCGCGCGCGCGCCGCCCGCCGCCCCTTTCATAATAAACAGAAAGCGAAAATTGTATCTGAGCGCGAAAAGAGCTCATTACCCCTCCGCGGCGGGGAGGGGGCAGTGTGGAGGGGGAGGGGGGAGACGGGCTTATCAGGTGGTGACACTCGGCAGCGCCGCGCGGGACGGTATAGGGAAGTTCACCTCTTGAGGGCCTGGGGCTGCTTCGAGGCGTTGGCAACAGCTGGGCGTACTCTTCACATGACCTTGCTCCTTTCTATCTTGTATTTTGCTGTCAATATTGTTTTATTTGCGTGAAATTTTCACCAAAAAATGTCTTGTTTCTTTTGAAAACTTCATCGCTATATTTTTCGGGGTTATTTCGAATACTACGCGCATAACCATTTTCCTGCGTATGAATAAACTTCACGGTATTAGAAAGTTCCCCTCTTGAGAGCCGGGGGCTGCTTCGAGGTGTTGGCAACAGCTGGGCGTACTCTTCACATGACCTTGGTCCTTTCTATCTTGTACTCTTGCTGTCAATATTGTTTTATTTGCGTGAAATTTTTACCAAAAAATGTCTTGTTTCTTTTGAAAACTTCATCGCTATATGTTTCGGGGTTATTTCGAATACTACGCGCATAACCATTTTCCTGCGTATGAATAAACTTCACGGTATTAGAAAGTTCGCCTCTTGAGAGCCGGGGGCTGCTTCGAGGCATTGGCAACAGCTGGGCGTACTCTTCACATGACCTTGGTCCTTTCTATTGTGTTCTCTTGCACTGAAAATTGTGTTACTCGTGTTTCTAATGTGACATTTTTCACCAAAAAATGTCACGCTTCTTCAGAAATCTTCGCTGTATTTTCAGGATTATCTATGTGATAGGACTGGGTGCCGATCCATTTTCTTGCCCATGAATAAACTTTGCGGTACAGGAAAGTTCGCCTCTTGAGAGCCTGGGGATGCTTCGAGGTTTGGCAACAGCTAGGAGCACTCTTGCAACACCCTGATCCTTTTTATTGTGTCCTCTTTCACTCAATATTGTGTTACTCGTGTTTTTAATGTGACATTTTTGGCCACAAACTCATGTTTTTTTCTTATTTAATTACTATCCAACACCTACCCTTGGTATGTTAGCCATTTGGTAACGCTGTGACCAGTACAGATGTGCAGTTTTTCCCTCAACGTGTGGGAATGTCCTCGCACATAATGGTAGGGCGCGAAGGTGGCGAATTACTGTGGCTCTTTTAGCATTGCCCAGGGAAGAAGTTCTCTTCTTGAGAGCCTGCGGCTGCTTCGAGGCTTGGCAACAGCTGGCCACATTCTTGCCAGCACCCTGATCCTTTCTATCTTGTCTTCTCGTACTGAATGTTGTTTTATTCGCGTTTTTAATGTGACATTTTTCGCCTTAGGGGCATTGGACAATGATATGAGACATATTAATAGGAATATTACGGTGGTCACATATAGGGGCTGGATTTCTTTCTGTTAAATGTAGGTGGCTTAGTTTGCGGTGTCCAGTACTAATCCTTAACCAGCTACTTGTTATTTTCTGTTGAAGTGCTTTTTACTATTGAGATTGTAGAAATTATTAATTTGTTTATGAAGGTAAATGGATCTTAAATTTTTTAGGGTCTTAAAATTTCCAGGTATTCCATCTATCTCGCATTCCTTTCCCAGTGTGTTTTACTAAACCTTCAAATGTATTGGATGCTGATAATGTTGTATTGGTGTCTTCTGGATTTGCCAATATCCTGTTGAGGTTCTCTATTACATTCTGTGTTGTTCTAATTTGCTATGGATATCACACCAGATTGATTGTGTTTTCTGAAATCCTGCACTTTGAAATTACGCCAAGGACCCTTTAGTAAGAGTTACTTTTTTTTTTTTTTTTTTTTTTTTTTTGGAACGACTTCTTGGAAACATACAAATATATGTTCTAGGAATCGTTCCCAATATGCGGGATGGCAGCAATGTTGATTCATGTCCATTGTTTTGTTTAATTTTCAACACTCAGTTTTATTATATGGCCACGACTCTGCGGTACACGTGCTGCAAAGAAACCCATTTCACTCAACAAACAGTAAAGATAAGTACAGTGCGCCAGGAAAGTTTCTCCGTAGTGAGGCGAATCAGGTCCTTCTACTAAAAATTGCATTTATGTTGGTAGCAACTAGATCACTGGGAAACACGTGATGGGGACAACACTTCCAGCATCTGTTAGGATTGTGGTGAGCAGGGTATTTACGTTATCTTCTGTTACAAGCTGTAGCTCGTTCTACCAACATAATTTCTGTTCCTAGCTCTCTCACCAACAAGGTGTCACTGCGGAGGGACGTTCCTGGTGAATTATACTATTATATATATATATATATATATATATATATATATATATATATATATATATAAAGAAAACAAAATACAACTTCATTTCTTTAATCTGCTGCGCTAGCAACCAAGTGACGATCGCTCGTTTATGATCTCTCGTTTGTGATAGATATAATTTTAACTTAGAGTAAAAAAACTTTTAAATGTTGTTTTCTGTTTCGATTACAGAAACCCAACAAAGTTTTTTATTCACGAAAGTGTAATATGTAATATAAACGTTATAACCATAATATATACACATATTATTATACTATATTATTTATCGTACAACCTGTGGCTGGCTTGTCTGTTGCTTGGCCAGTTTTCATTTTGATTGCATTGCAGTTGGTGTGCTTATCAAGGACACACCTCAAATGCTGTGACGTCAGTTAAAAGTAATATGACGAAGCGATGTATAAAAATGAATTAAAGAGAGAAAACATATATTTATATTTATATAGATTAACAGAGTAGTTTTCCTCGAACGATATACCAAGTTATCATTTAGTTATTTCAGAATTTATGAATAAAATCACATGGTGGTAAATCTGAACTTTAAAAATTTGAAATGATTTATGTAATATAATACATACATAAAGACGTTTGTCGTCCGATCGTTTTGAAAAATTTAGTTAAAACAAAGCCCGACTGTATATTTAGTCATTTACACGCGAGTGAATGTACATCGGCCTTACATTTTCGCATGATAACAATGCAAAAAGAAGCTCTAAAGTAGTTTGTGAGAAATTTATAGCAGGACTTAATCTATGTAGTGACTTTGCGATTTATTGCATAGATCTGAAGCAGATCCTCCTCAGACGAACTAATTTCCTAAGCCCCGGAGAGATCGTGACTTCTGTGCGTAGAATGCACTTCCAGTTCGGCTACACGGGCTCTCGGGGCAGGCGTAAGCCCAGGATGAGCCCGACACGACACTGGCTCTCTGTTGCATCCTCTTGGACTTGCATTCCCCGCGGATTCGTCATTAATTTCCTTGGCTTGGAAGCAAGGCCCTGCAATTAACATGGCGTTGCATTCGTCTTGGCTACTTGGCACGGTAAAATGCATACCGAAAGGAATGCGTGACAGATTTCTTTCTTCATGTAGAGTGGAGCGGCATATTTTACAAGCGATGCGTTACAGACCTGTGTTAGAACACCGTTTATGTTGATCATGTCTATCAGGCGGAGAATTCTCACGCGTAGATAGATAATTTATTTCATTTGCTTTGGGCGTTAAGCCCGGTGGCAAATTCTTCACATTTTTATACATCTAATAACATAATACAATAAAGAACCTAAAATATATACAAAACAATACATAGTACAATATTATTTCATTTAAGGCATGCTTACTCAATGCAGAGGCTCTTTACAGACTACTGATTTTATCGTTTACACCACTATTACTAGAATCTAATCTTAGCCTAAAAGGCTTTATGTTTGTGAGAAATGTCTCCATTAGTGCTGAAGGCAAGCTATTCCATGACTCGATAGTTCTATTTTCCAAAGAGTATTTTCCAACATCAGTTCTTTGTTTCCTTGGACGTATTTTTCTAATATACTGCACCAATTTAACAGTTCTAAGCTTTCCTCTAAAATTTGATAGTTCAAAACTCTCTCACAAGAACAGACTGCGGTTTGCTACAATCGATTCTCTACGCTCATTCACAGGTCTATAATTCCGTTCTTTAATATACTCATTCGAATATGTTGTGTTGTCACATTTTTTCCGTTTACCTTTCCGGAACTCTTTTGAGCCTTCGCCATTCAGGCTACTCAATCTCTCATGTCTACTTACCTATACTTCTCTCCCGGTGGCTGACTCGCTTGGCTGTGAAGAGGACGGGTCGTGCTCACCCAAAGAACGGCCAGAGGGGCGTGTGGTTGAGAGAAACCAGATAACTTTCCACTATGCGAGTTTATTGTTTATAGATCCTAATAATTTATCTCTGAACATTACATTGCTTTCTGACTAAAATTACGTTTTCCCCCAAGACTTGTACGTGAGGAACTCAGTCCTGCTCGTATGCACCGGGAGGGATGACTCAACCTGATGTCACTCTGACCGGGAGGTTCTAGGTTCGAGTCCTGACGGTGGCAGGATTTTCGATACTTGGTTGCCGGCTAGGTTGAATTCAGTCGCTGTCTGGAGGAGAATTCTAGCGGTCGGCTGCTCTGATCGGTAGTTTTCCGTGGTTTCTCCGATCAACTCCAGGCGAATGCCGGAGCGGTACCCTAACAAATGGGCCACGGACCGCGCGCGATCTTTCCTTCCTCTTCCTTGTCCTGTCCTCTCCTCTTACACACACACACACACACACACTAACATGCACTACACTACCACACATGCCGGGAGACCGGTCGGGAGCTTACAGCTTGTCCCGGCTGGACTGGTGCCCCGCTGGTGGAGATACCTGATTGAGGGGAAAACCCCGCTAGTCGACGGTAGGTCGGCGCCAGATCTCGCCATCCAGCGGGGAAAAAATGATCATCGTCCACCTCCCGAGAAAAAACACGCACTACACTTACGGGACTAATGGACTAAGTGTACGTGACGCGACTCGGAATAATCAAGGCATCAATCAATCAATGCTCGTATGCAGCGTTAACTCACCTATACCGATAGCCATGTTTGCCCTCTCCTAGGTCTCGCTACACGACCGCTCTCGTTGCTCGCCCTAGCCCAAGTGACCGACCTCTCCGCGTCTGTTCATCGCGTCGCCTCCTTCACCTCAGTCAGCAGTTTCACCTCTTCCACACACTCTTTCTTGAGTGGGGCCACACACTCTTCTATGCGCGGGGCCACACACTCTTACTTGCGCGGTGCCTACACACTCTTGCTTGCGCTGGGGCCACACACTCTTCCTTGCGCGGTGCCTATCACACTCTTTCTTGCGCGGGGCCATACACTCTTCCTTGCGCGGAGCCATACACTCTTCCTTGCGCGGGGCCATACACTCTTCCTTGCGCGGAGCCATACACTCTTCCTTGCGCGGGGCCACACACTCTTGCTTGCGCGGGGCCACACACTCTTGCTTGCGCGGGGCCATACACTCTTCCTTGCGCGGAGCCATACACTCTTCCTTGCGCGGGGCCATACACTCTTCCTTGCGCGGAGCCATACACTCTTCCTTGCGCGGGGCCATACACTCTTCCTTGCGCGGGGCCACACACTCTTCCTTGCGCGGGGCCACACACTCTTGCTTGCGCGGGGCCACACACTCTTGCTTGCGCGGGGCCACACACTCTTGCTTGCGCGGGGCCACACACTCTTGCTTGCGCGGGGCCACACACTCTTGCTTGCGCGGGGCCATACACTCTTCCTTGCGCGGAGCCATACACTCTTCCTTGCGCGGGGCCACACACTCTTCTATGCGCGGGGCCACACACTCTTTCTTGCATGGGGCCACACACTCTTTCTTGCGTGGGGCCACCGCCCGAGTGTGGTACGAGGCGGGACTCAGGGCACGGGTACTGAGTCCACCCTGGCTTTGCACTGACAGCACGTGTGGGACTTTTTCATCGACCGTGTGGTGTTTTTCATCGGCTTTCGTAATGCAATGTACTTGTAGCTTTACGAAATGAATTCGTTCGCTACATATTAATAATGAAGATTCTAAAGTCTCCATCCCTATGTCCGTGACAATGTATTGCTTAAATGATTGTTACTTATGTGTCATCTCGGGACGACACAGTTTTTAATAAACACTCATGTTAATGAAAGAACACTGCACTGTAATTATAGTGAATCGATTCACTTTTGCCTTTACCTCTTGAATAGTAAATTCGTACAACGCAATTTGCTTTGGTGCAAATAAGCAATGACCTACAACAAAGGACTTATACCTCACGAGAGGCAAATCTTGTTATTATAACGTGGTCTTTTGTCACACGTCACTTCTGAGCCACAAGGCGACGTGAACAGTTGTTATTAAGTAACTTTGAAAATCCTTGATAGTTCGATTCAGATCGGACGAATGGGTCTCAGGTCTTTATGAAATGAGCGTGTTAATTTGATTCCCGGGTTCATCTGAAATGGCTTAGCGATTAAACTTCCTGTATACATGTAGTTCTTTAAACATCTACGTTCTTGACGTAGAGAATAGTTTGTTGAGAAGTAACATCTAGAAATAATATTTTTGTTGCATTTTGAAACAATCATTTATTTAAGAAGTTGGTGGAAGAAGCTTGTCTGAAAAAGCAACGGTCAGGTGTTTATGAGACGTGACAGTGTCCTGAGAGGATTGTTTGAAAGAGGCATGTGAGAGTGGAGGAACAAATCACAGAAATATAATATTAATATTCAATAAGATCAGTGTTCCACTTTGTGTCCAGTGCATTTGAGATCTTGAAGTGCAAAGCACTTAGGAGAAGATTAAGATTCAGATACTGCGAGCTGGAGTAGTCTTTCGGAACATCAGCCGAAAAAGGCCACGATGATACGTAAGATACTACAGCGCTGGAATTATAAAAAAAACAATCTGGCAACAATTAATTGGCCGCAATCTTTGTTTATTTTTATTACACATTCCTGTCTATGAAGCTTTGCATTCAAAATACAGCAAATTCAATGATACATTTAGTATGAATAATTATGAAAATAGCTATAAAGTAACTTAAAACATCAATTTAGTTATTGAAATATTGGATACTTTTATAATTATATTACAAATGAAAAAATAGATAATGTACCATGGCTCTGGAGTGTCTAGACTGTTTTCTTGGAGATAGTGTAGTTATTAGTTCTAGATTGATTTTTTCTAAAGCTACACAATAATTTAATCTAGATTTTTTTAAAGTTTTATTGAAACAATGTTAAAGATACATGTGTGGACAATAGTGGGCTGAAAACACAAGAAATTGTCACATATAATGAAACTTTCACGGATTTTTCATTTTATGACTTTTTGTAATCAATTTAAAGCGCGGGCAAGTTAGACGACAAAAAATGTATATTTTGATAGCGGTGTGCGTTGATAATTTTAAAGTTCATTTCACGTTGTTTAGTACACGTAATTAGAACTTTTGTGGAGCATGTTCATAAACAAAACTTCTCGTTCGTATTTTGTTGAAATGTATGTACCAAAAACTGTAATACCGTTACACATCAGGCATTTCGACATGACCTTATTCTCATCCGGGGAAGTTCTTAACCCTTATCATAAAACATTGAGATTATCCTCTTGCTCCCTAGTCTTCATGCTGAAGTGTCGTAACGCAAGCAAACAGACGGTCGCGCCGCCGCCGTCGTTTGTCATCCGACGGCGTGACGTCATTATTGGGCCCGCGGGCGGCGCGGCGCTCGGCAATTTGGACCTCCATCCGTCTCCCGGGGACGTGGGAATGCAGCCCACAGCGCCGCCCCCGCGCCGCCCCCGCGCCGCCCCCGCGCCGCCCCCGCGCCGCCCCCGCGCCGCCCCCGCGCCGCCCCCGCGCCGCCCCCGCGCCGCCCCCGCGCCGCCCCCCGCGCCGCCCCCGCGCCGCCCCCGCGCCCGCCCCCCGCGCCGCCCCCGCGCCGCCCCCGCGCCGCCCCCGCGCCGCCCCCGCGCCGCCCCCGCGCCGCCCCCGCGCCGCCCCCGCGCCGCCCCCGCGCCGCCCCCGCGCCGCCCCCGCGCCGCCCCCGCGCCGCCCCCGCGCCGCCCCCGCGCCGCCCCCGCGCCGCCCCCGCGCCGCCCCCGCGCCGCCCCGCGCCGCCCCCGCGCCGCCCCCGCGCCGCCCCCGCGCCGCCCCGCGCCGCCCCCGCGCCGCCCCCGCGCCGCCCCCGCGCCGCCCCCGCGCCGCCCCCGCGCCGCCCCCGCGCCGCCCCCGCGCCGCCCCCGGTTTCCTTATCTGCTTCTTCCTTTACGAAGTGCTTCCTTTTCAGATGGCCAAGAACATCCCAAGTGGGGAAGGACGGTGGTAGATTGTCTCAAGTGAACTTCGCCCAAGTACCGTGTCGTTCTCAATGTTTTTCTCGTATAAGGTTTAAGAGTCTTGGAGCATTACACACACGAGATCACGGTGAACCAATTCATGAACTTTAACCCACCTACACATACGCACCTACACAGTGAACGATCGTGTAATTCCTAAACATTAAAAAAATATTTATTTTAAAACAAATATTTCAACGAAACTAAACAAATTCACCAATATCAGTTCATGAGAACATTGAATAGTCGAAATCCTCATGACGTGTTTCATGTGCAATTACATTGAGATAATTTATTATAAACATTTATAAGTCTTAGTGAAAGTGTAGGTTTTAGTGAATGTACACAAGTCCTGGTGATGGTACACCGTCACCCTTTCAGTGAAAGTGGATTTAATCATTCTAAGTGTTTGAAATACCTTCACCAACGATGTACAAAATCATTAGTGATTAGGTATCTTCACATTCTCGAGTTGAATGGCGTGAACAAAGGAGCTGCAATAATAATAATAATAATAATAATAATAATAGTAATAATAATAGTAATAATAATAATAGTAATAATAATAGTAATAATAATAATAGTAATAATAATAATAACAAAAGTTAGTCTCACTCACAATATCCCACATAACTTATTATTTTATTGTAGGAAGCGTGACAATGGAGGTGCAGGTGTTTTGTGGTTCCCGTACACCACATTGTCCCTTAAATGAATTCCCTTAAATAAATAAATTGTGAGAAAATTTGATAGAAGAGCGTGGGGTCTAAACTGACAGCTGTAGCTTCTAGCCAGACAGTACTTACGTATTAACGAAAAACGTCTAAAGCGAACAATCGATTACAATGTCTAAACCTTTACTTACCTTTTTCTCAAAACTTAGCAATAGGGGCCATTGCATGTCATTGCCCCGAGATCTTCATGTATAATGTGGGGGAGGGTGTACTTCAGGTATATGTAGTTTTAAAACACAGTAACTTGATTGGAAAGTGTATATTAATACTTTCCGTAATTTCTAGTAAAAGGAAAGGCTATAATTTATTTATGTTTCAAATTTGTCGCCAATTAGATCCCGAAAAGCATCGAATCAAGATCATGTTCGCTAAAAAGTGGCCGCAAAATGTTTTCGAATTTAAGTATTTGATAGCATCGTTTGTCACTCATCCCTTTGAGAAGAGAAAATTAATTAAATGAATCCTCAGGGGGAAAGATTCTTTTTTCAAAATCGCTGTCATAAATTACTCTCGTTTCAAGGTAATTACTAACTAAATGAGCCATTATTAGTCAAATGAGGAGTTGCTATCAGCTGCATTGGAAATGCGAAGGGAAGTCTTTAAATACGAGAGAGAAAGGCGCAACTAATAAGTGTTTGTAAAGAAATTACAGAATAATAGAAATGTTTATTCTCTAAACGTTAATTGGATTTGTTTGTGACGAAATTGCTCTGGCTACAGAAAGGAGTCTTCCAAATGATGGAATAAGTAATGAAATTCAATTAATTAAAGATTTAATAGCGTTATTGTCTCGTCGCCTGATGACTTTCGTATCTCGCTGCCGTTAATGCAACGCTAAAGGGTATTATCTTTAGAAAGAGCCAAGCAAATAAAGAGAATAACCTATCTTTGGAATGAACGTTTGTAGGAATGAAATATTTCATAATGTGCTTTCAGCCTGTGTTTGTTGAATAATTGTTCTTCAAGAAGATACTTTGCTCTTCAAAACCTTGTGTGTGAAATAAACATAGCTAAAAATAACTCCTTGCCTTTTGCTGTAATTACTTTGTCTAATTGCATACTATGTTTGTTTCCCTTAACCCTTGTGTTTGATTGCCGCTCTATGTTTCTTGTTCTTATTTCTGAAGATTGTGTAGAAAAATGCAAATAACGTACGAATATTAAGGAATTTTTTTTGCTGCTTCCATTGTACTTTGACAATATGATTGTGTTCATGTTTAAAATGTTATAGTAAATTGTCATTGCTGAAAATAATGACTTTCTTGATAAATCTTGAACAATATCGTCTCTAAAGAAAGATAATTTCACGGAGACTTGATGAATTGAACTTGAACTTTTAAAAATAATAAGGATTTGTTGATAAAAAACGCGTATAAATATTCATGTAAAATACAACCCCGCAGCACACGGGCAACGTTGAAATTTATGTAGTTATAGTATAACTCCAAAACGATGCGTTCTAGGGCCTTAAAACCTGGAATTCTGAGGCGAAAAGCCTCAAAGCAACGATCCTCACAGCGTAATTTTCAAGATGAAGTCTTAGACATTCTATTACAATCTTGCTGGTTCGGCGACTCTCGATTCTATCCCACCTGTTCAGAGACGTGCAGAATCCGCAATTGTAATATGTAGTAAAACGAATTACCTGGTAGACAAGGCGTTTGAATTTAACGGGATATATATCTCTCTGCTCTGGAATAAAGTTTAATAGTAGATGGTTTGAGGTGTTTAGTAGGGTATAACGTTATGTTAAAATATATTCAGTTATTACAATTCTAAGGAAACAAAGAACATGTAACGGATGATAAGAGGGTCTTGAAGAAAAATATATATTATGGGCTTAATATGGAAATGAACGGACAATAAAGAGGGTAGGATTTTAACTTGCAAAGGTTCTTCCGAAGGTAACGTTAGTGAATAATTATTTGAATTACGATGTAAGAAATAGTGTAATATGAAAAGATGGCTGGGATTAAGTCATTTGTGGAAATGAATGACGACACAATAGCGTAAAGAACCCGCTCTCCTGAGATCTATGTAAAAGCTATCCTCAAGCAGCGACTACCCCTTCTCTCCTTTCCACCCTTTCTCTCCTTTCCCCTTTGACTAAAAAGTCGCCAGTTTCCGTAGCAGCTGAAGAAATTGCATTTTTTAATACATTTTTCTTAACAACTGAAAAGTTGTTTCTCCTCTCTTTTTTCTCGTGAGACGTAGTTAACTGAAAAGTAAACAACGAAAAATAAAATTTAAAGCGCAACCCAATAGGACCAGCTCCATTCGAACCATAGTTTAATGTCAAAATCCCCTGAGTTCACTTATGTTAGGCACACCAAATAAGATCAATGTTTGTTTCGATTGAAAGGCTAGATAACGTCCAAGGTCGTCGACCTCTTGCCTACAATAGGCTGTGCGGTGGGTTGCGCCTTGAGAATGCTGTTTGTAAATATGCTGGGACGTTTTCAAACCACTTGTGTGTGTATGTGTTTGTTGATTGATTTCTAACGGGATGTGAGAGTTTTCGGTTAGTAAAAAAGTATTTCATACATAAGAATCACAGCCGTGAAATGTAAATAAAGTACTTAGTTCTTAATTAGGTATAGAAAGCGCGAGATAAAATACTTTTGAGAATGACATGAAGAAATGAACCATTTGTATTTTAATGAATACATCAAGATCAAAACCTGTTATCAAATATATTTTATTTATATAATTCAAATGTTCTTTTCCTCTTGCTTGAAGTAAATAAATGTTCTCTGTTTTTTCCGATTTTGAGTGTCTTGCTTCCTTAAGCAGTTAGTAAAAGATTTCTTCTACCGCTTCCCGTATGGTATGTAATTTTTCACGACCCATGCAAAAAATTACTTTCTCTGGCCGCGAGATTTGCCATCTTCGTTCTTGTCACGTGGCTGCTAGAGTAATTAAGTGCAAGCGAGGCTATCGCAGAAAGCTGATGTTTCACAGAAGTGTGTATAGTGTGTATCTCTCTCTCCTCTCTCTCTGTATATTTATATACATACATATATATATATATATATATATATATATATATATAGTGGTATTCATATGTGTAATTATATAATGTAATACTGTGCGAGTTTCGTTGAGAGGGTAATGCGCAATTGTTGTGTACTGTGTGTGCGTGTCCGAGAGGTAATGAGCATTTGCTATCTAATGTTCCTGTGGTGGTTGTGGCAGAAAGAGTAATGTGCATTTGCTATGTAATGTTCATATGGTGGTAGTGGCAGTGAGGGTAATGCGCATTTGTTGTGTAATGTGTGCGTGAGGTAGGAGAGTAATGTGCATTTGCTATGTAATGTTCGTTTGGTGGTAGTGGCAGAGAGGGTAATGCGCATTTGTTGTGTAATGTGTGCGTGAGGTAGGAGAGTAATGTGCATTTGCTATGTAATGTTTGTGTGGTGGTGGTGGTGGCGGAGAGGGTAATGCGTGTTGTGTGCGCAGTGCCGCCGCGCATCCACCAGGTGACGTCGAACGGGGAGCTGGACGTGAAGAAGGGCGCCACGGTGACGCTCGAGTGCCGCGCCTCGGGAACCCCGTGCCCATCATCACCTGGACCAGGAAGGTGAGTTGGCTTATTCTGACACCATATGTTTTATGTCTAATTACTTTTAGTTTCTTGCTGTCAAAGTAGTATTAGATTATAATGTACTAATTATTTAAAGGAAATATGAACCTCAACTTTCACTGCACATCTTCACAACACTCATTCAAAGCTCTTGAAAAAACAAAACCTTTATTGCAAATTTCAGAACGTAAAGTGCACAGAACATGATGCATTGTTTTATCTTTTGAAGTGTAACACAGAAAATAATCGGGTTTAAAGTTGAATAAATACGTACATTTTCTAATTTGTATATCAGTAACAGTTCTAATAATAAACAGTTTTCCCTCATAAATATATTTTATCTTATTTCTCTGACAAAGATTACAGAAATTCGGTATATACTGCTTGACGTTTACTGCATTGCTTCCGAACGTATTTGTTAATCTAATAAACTAAACTTGGTAGAAGTGTTAATCAATATTTTATCAATTATTATATTCACAAAATCAATATAAACGTTTGAAAAAAATGTAGAATATATTTTGATATATTTATTCGCTTACCTCTTTAAAATCGTTTCATCTTCATCGAGTTACATTTCACATATTTTGGGGGGAAATTACTTTCTGAAATTTTACTAATAATCGATAAAACTAGAATGGTAGTAAACAAAATGTAATGTGATGTTCTTGTTTATAGTAGTCAGTACTAGGTAAGAGAATAAACAATTTTAGATGAAAAGAATAAAGGCAGTCAAAAGCTTTTAGAAGCAATTTGTAAAAAAGAAATAACGGTGTTCGCGAAAGGAATTTGCAAACAATAACTTTATTCGCAAAAAATCAAAATGTTGCTAGAATATCAAAATGTATGATGTCAGAGTCAAGGTGATCACGATTAGACTATATAAATACAGTCTTGACAGATTAAATCATCATAGAAATAATGAATACATGCGTTTAGTAGCTCTTTTTATTTATTACCATTTATCTTATTGATGCCTCGAAGTTCCCTTAGTTCGTGACTTCTGCCGTGACAACGTGGACAGCGAGACGTCAACATTTCAAGTGGGCGCGTCCCAAGAACACGTGTCGAGCTGCTCACCGCCTCTGCCGAATCCACGCTAACTCTTCTCTCCGCCCGTCCCTTCCCCCCTCCTTTCCTTCCCTCCCCCTCCCTCTCCCTCCCCTTCCCTTCCCCGACTCTTCGCCGCCCCTCCTCCGTCAACGACCTTTGGTTCGCCGGCGAGGCGCCACCATTTGAAATTTAAATAACTTTAATGTTGTTCCATTAAAATGGAAATATTTTCTTTGGGGTATTAGAACCGAGGAAAAAGGAGCAGTTGTAGAACTCTCTTCTTGTTTTCCTCCGCAGCCTCCCGCCGGGCGCGGTTGGTATCTCTGGTAAAGTTCCCCGCTCTCTGTGCGTCGATTAATTAGACTGTCACTGTATGTGTAAATGAGCGTCAGCCTCACGTTAGCCAACATAACAGAAATAAAGCGGCTTGTGCGTCGCGGCTCGCTGCTGGCTTTTAGCCAAAGTGCTGCCACCATTTAAAAGTAAAATAATATGTTTGCGCGCGCGAGCGGAGCGAGGCTGTGCGTTTGCGCGTCGCGTTTGCCGCCTGCGACCGGCGGACGGTCGGTCGCGCAAGGGGAACGAATCCGCGTATTTGGAACGAATCCTGACCGAGAGGAAAAGTTCGCGTACGCAAACGGCACTCTGATTACACTTGTTTTTTTTCTGAAATAATGCTTAAAGTTAAATTATGCTGTAACCATAATCATGAACTGAGCTCGACCTCTGATTAATGCTTAGTAATAACTAAAAGCAAAGATATAATGTAAAGATAATGTATTTGTAACTTGTTGCAATAGCACGGTAATGTAATGTATTGTGATTGTAATGAGAATAATGTCGCTAATAACTGAAGTGTTTGATGCAGCCTAAAATAAACATATTATCTATCTGATTAAACTGAAAGGAAACATTCAAAGTGCATTCTAGATGTATCAGAGGCTTGCCAAACTGTATTAGAAATTCTTCATCAAATCATTACTTTTTTGACTTGTAAATAATCAAAAATATTTACGGAGAACAGTGAGAGCTGTACTTAATATGAGATATGTTTAATGTGGCATTAGTGATATGCTTGTGAAAGAAACATTACATTTACATTGCTTTGGCGAAGTTAGGATTATATTTCACGGAAATTTAAACTATCATCAATACTTTCATCGACTTATTCTGCATTCCCCTTAGATAATTTTGGAGAATTGCATCGGAGGTGTTTGACAGGACATTTTGTTCATGATAAACGGACAATTTGTCTATTGTATGTTCTTGTTGAATGTTTTAGCCAAATTGCTGCCACCATTTAAAAGTAAAATAATATGTTTGCGCGCGCGAGCGGAGCGAGGCTGGGCGTTTGCGCGTCGCGTTTCCGCCTGCGACCGGCAGACGTTCGGTCGCGCAAGGGGAACGAATCCGCGCATTTTGAACGAATTCGTGAAAGGGGAGGAAAAGTTCGCGCGCGAACGGCACTCTGATTACACTTGTGTTTTTTCTGAAATAATGCTTAAAGTTAAATTATGCTGTAACCATAATCATGAACTGAGCTCAACCTCTGATTAATGCATTGTAATAATTAAAAGCAAAGATAATGTATTTGTAAGGTGTTGCAATTGCATGGTATTATAATGAATTGTAAATGTAATGAGAACGAGGTCGCTAATAACACAAGAGGTTGATGCGAACTAAAATAAACATATTATCCATCTATCTGATTATACTGAACGGAAACATTCAAAGTGCATTCGAGATGTATCAGAGACTTGCCAAACAGTATCAGATATTCGGCATCAAATCGTTACTTTTTTATATGACATGAAATGGAATCGAAATAATTAACAGAGATTGGTGGGAGCTATTATAAATACGAGATATATTTGATTTAACCTGAATGATATTCTTGTGAAATAAATTTTGCATTTAAATTGCATAAGCGAAGTTAGATTAATGTTAAACAGAAACTTTTACCAATTCATTTCATCGCCTTATTCTGCAATATACTTACATAATTTTGGATGATTCAATTGGTAGTACTTCACAAGGCTTCTCATTCATAAACTATCAAAGAGAGTTTGTGTATTGTATGACTCGTTTCGCCCTATTAATTGACCATCACTTGATACCGTTCTGACGATTTTCAATAAGCTCATTGAACGCAGTGTAGCCTGCGTGTGGTCTATTCAGTGTTTCTAACGTAAAAGGTCCCATTCTCCCGAAAACAAAATTGTCCAAACACGAATGCACTCCGTCCTTATCTTAAGCAGCCATCCGGAGATGTCACGTCCGAGAAGGCAATATTTATCGAGTTGCGACATCGTCATCAAAATCATCATGTTCTGCAAAAAGGGTTACTTTTTTATGAGTGTAGTATATGTTGTTATAAACTTTCAGGCAATTGTTCTAATTATTAGCCTCTATGTTTCAATCAGCACAATATTTTTCGAAACCTCACGTGGCAGTCTAGCTGAAGACTGAACGGTCGTGAGATTGTCTCTTTCGGAGAGTGCATATATTTTAAAATTTATGACTTCTGATGAAACAGAAATGGGCAAAGAAAGCGCTCAATGATTGTTTTTAGTATACTTCATAGAAGTAATCGTGGCTTATGGTTCTGAAAATCAAGTACGCGTTCGAGTGTATTGATGTTAGATTAGTTTGAACGTATCTATGACAAGACTCGTGACTAATAGAGAATGATGTTTTTCATATTTTTGTTGCTTGGTTATCACTGATGAGTAAGATTAACCGCCGATTATGTCTAGTGTTACTTAATTAAAAGGAAGTAGTTCTTTTTTTGCTTTTATTTGCTTAATATTTCTATTTATATTTATTTCTTGTGAGAAAATTATCAATTGATATTTATAAAACTCGCTACTTGTCAGACAAAGAGTATTATTTATTATTATTTTAGGACGAGCTGCAAGCCTTAACTTATTTGTTTAGCCTTCTGAAGTACCATATAAATATTTCAGAGCTTGAACTGATTACAGAAACGTAGTTGCTTAATATTATTTCTGAGAGAAATGTTTTACATAATGTGAAGAAACAGATGGAATTCCGGGAAGATCCAGTAAAGATAAACTGGCATTCCAAGAAGACATTTGGGAGGGGGAATGAGAAAGGGGTGGAATGGGAAATGAAGTTGACGGTTGAAGAGAGCTGAATGAGCCGAGAGCTTCAGCCGAAAGGAAACAAGAGAATCAAGTTGAATTCAGAGAACAGACAGGACGAGGCGATACCAGACGGAGCGAGGTGAGACCTGACGGGACCAGGCGAGACCAGACCGAACGAGGCGAGACCAGACGGGACTAGGCGAGACCAGAGGGACCGAAGCGAGACCATACGGGCCGAGGCGAGACCAGACGGGACGGGGGGAGACCTATCAAGTGGAAGCGAGACCAGACGGGACCACTGGGGTCGAGACGAGTCTAGGCGAGGCCAAGTCGATTTTGATCGGACTGGACTAAATTGCACCGGAGTGGACAGGACGAGCCGACACTAGATGCGACGAGCCGACACCAGACGGGACGAGGCGAGACTAAGGCTGGACCAAACGGAACGAGGCGAGACCAGACGGAACGATTCAACACCACACAGAACGAGGCAAAACGAGGTGAGACAAAGCCGGACCGGACGAATGCAAACTGCACTAAAACGACAGGGTGGGGCGAGACGATGAGCTGAAAACAGATGAAACGACGAAGCGAAATGCGACGTGACAAAGGCGAGACGGAACGCCTATGTGAAACGTGAGGCGTGGTGCAGCCCAACTTAACGATGAGGTGGCAAGGCTTGATGAAGTCAATCTACACGACGAAAAGAAATTAGACAAAACTACGATTTGAAATGCGCCGATGTGAAACAGACGAAGCAACAAGGCATTGTGAACCAGGCGCAAAGAGGAGGCGAAATTCGACGAGACGATACAGACGATGTGTCGAGAGACGACGAGGTGAATTGTGACGAGCGAATTGCAATGAGCAAAACCAGACAAGTCGACGAGGCTTGGTGAGCCAGTCGAAACGACGATTCTAATCGCGACGAGGGGAAGCAGACGAGGCGATGAGGCTTGGTGAGCCAATTGAAACGACGAGGCGAATTGAGGAGAGGGAAAACAGACGAGGTGACGAGGCTTGTTGAAGCAGTCGAAACGACGAGACAAATTTCGACGAGGGGAACAGACGAGGCGACGAGGCTTGGTGAACCAGGTGAAACGACGAGGCGAATAGCAAAGAGGGAATAACATGAGGCAATGAGGCTTGGTGAACCAGTAAAAACGACGATGCGAATTGTGACGAGGGGAAACACACAAGGTGACGAGGTTGATGAACCAGGCGAAACGACGAGGTGAATTGCGACGGCGGAAAAAAGACGATGCGACGAGACGAGACGTGACGAGGCGAGACGCGACGAGGTGAAACGCGACGAGGCGAGACGACGCGAGGGGAGACACGACGAGGCGAGACAAGACACGACGAGGCGAGACGAGACGAGACGCGACGAGGCGAGACGAGACGCGACGAGGCGAAACGCGACGAGGCGAGACGAGACGCGACGAGGTGAGACGAGACGCGACGAGGCGAGACGAGACGCGACTAGGCGAGACGAGACGCGACGAGGCGAGAGGAGAAGCGACGAGGCGAGACGAGACGAGGCGAGATGAGACGCGACGAGGTGAGACGAGACGCGACGAGACGTGACGAGACGCGACGAGGCGAAACGCGACGAGGCGAGACGAGACGCGACGAGGTGAGACGAGACGCGACGAGGCGAGACGAGACGCGACTAGGCGAGACGAGACGCGACGAGGCGAGAGGAGAAGCGACGAGGCGAGACGAGACGCGACGAGGCGAGATGAGACGCGACGAGGTGAGACGAGACGCGACGAGGCGAGACGAGACGCGACGAGGCGAGATGAGACGCGACGAGGCGAGAGGAGAAGCGACGAGGCGAGAGGAGAAGAGACGAGGCGAGATGAGACGCGACGAGGCGAGACGCGAAGAGACGAGACGTGACGAGACGCGACGCGAGGGGCGAAACGCGACGAGGCGAGACGCGACCAGGCGTCGCGGGCGCAGACGGCTCGCAGCGGCGCGGCGGCGGGCGCCGGGGGCGCGGCAGGTGGGCGTGGCGGGGGCGGGGGCGGGGCGGCGCCTGGCCGCGTGCCAAGGAGGGCGCGAGGGCGCCGCCCACCCGAGGGGCGCCGGGGCGGAAGCCGCGGCGTCAATGAGAGGGTAATGACCCGGCGAGGGGCGCGACAGGGGCGCTGCGCCGCACCTCCGCCTCAACGGCGCTCCCGCGTCGACGGCCGTGTTTCGAGTTTGAAACACGATATTACTGGATCGCTTACACTCCGATTTAAGCACAGCGGCACTTCAAGGTCACGACTTGAGGGGTGAGAAGGGGAATATTGTCATCCTATCGGCACCTCCAATACCAAAAATTGAAGTCGTAACGAAACTCTCGATTGGATGACAGTGCACTTCAAGGTCACGACTTGCTGGACAGGAGGCGTAAGAAGGGAAAT
>JAHLJT010008756.1:132047216-132280882 GCA_031308135.1 Acheta domesticus | reverse complement strand
GACCAGACGGGCCGAGGCGAGACAAGACGGGACTAAGCGAGACCAGACGGGACGACGGCGAGACCAGACGGGGCGAGGCAAGACCTTACGAAACGAGGCGAGACCAGACGGGCAAGGCAGAAACCAAACGGGCGAGGCGAGACCAGACGGGACTAGGCGAGACCAGACGGGACGAGGAGAGACTAGATGGGACGAGGCGAGACCAGATAGGGCAAGGCAAAACCAACGCGCGAGGCGAGACCAGACCGGACTAGCGAGACCAGACGGGGCGAGGCAGAGACCAGACGGGGCGAGGCGAGAGACCAGACGGGGACGAGGCGAGACCAGACGGGGCGAGGCGAGACCAGACGGGCCGAGGCGAGACCAGACGGCCGAGGCGAGACCAGGACGGGACTAGGCGAGACCAGACAGGGGCTGAGCGGAGACCAGTACGGGCCTGAGGCGAGACCAGACGGGACTAGGCGAGGAGACCAGACGGGACTAGGCGAGACCAGACGGGGCGAGGCGAGACCAGACGGGCCGAGGCGAGACCATGACGGGCTAGGCGAGACCAGGACGGGACTAGGCGAGGACCTAGACGGGGCGAGGCGAGACCAGACGGGCGAGTCGAGACCAGGACTGAACGAGGCGAGACCTGACGCGCCGAGGCGAGACCAGACGGGACGAGGCGAAGACCCAGACGGGACGAGGCGAGACCAGACGGGTTGAGGCGCAGACCAGACGGTCCCGAGGCCGAGACCAGACCGGGCACTAGGCGGAGACCAGACGGGGCGAGGCGAGACCAGACGGGCCGAGGGAAACCACACGGTGCGAGGGCCGAGACCAGGTCGGGCCGAGGCGAGACCAGACGGGACGAGGGGAGGAGAGACCTGACGGGACGCGGCGAGACCCGATGGACTAGGGCGAGACCAGACGGGACGAGGCAGAGACCAGACGGGGCGAGGCGAGACAGACGGGGCGAGGCGAGACCAGACGGGGCGAGGCGAGACCAGACGGGGCGAGGCGAGACCAGACGGGCCGAGGCGAGACAAGACGGGACTAAGCGAGACCAGACGGGACGAGGCGAGACCAGACGGGGCGAGGCAAGACCTGACGAAACGAGGCGAGACCAGACGGGCAAGGCGAAACCAAACGGGCCGAGGCGAGACCAGACGGGACTAGGCGAGACCAGACGGGACGAGGAGACACTAGATGGGACGAGGCGAGACCAGATAGGGCAAGGCAAAACCAAACGCGGCGAGGCGAGACCAGACGGGACTAGGCGAGACCAGACGGGACGAGGCGAGACCAGACGGGGCGAGGCGAGACCAGACGGGACGAGGGGAGACCTGTCAAGTGAAAGCGAGACCAGACGGGACCACAGGGGTCGAGACGAGTCTAGGCGAGGCCAAGTCGGTTGTGATCGGACTGGAATAAATTGCACCGGAGTGGACAGGACGAGCCGACACCAGATGCGACGAGCCGACACCAGACGGGACGAGGCGAGACTAAGGCTGGACCAAACGGAACGAGGCGATGAGCTGAAAACAGATGAAACGACGAAGCGTAATGCGACGTGACAAAGCGAGACGGAACGCCTATGTGAAACGTGAGGCGTGGTGCAGCCTAACTAAACGATAAGGTGGAAAGGCTTGATGAAGTCAATCTACACGACGAAAAGAAATTAGACAGAACTACGATTTGAAATGCGCCGATGTGAAACAGACGAAGCAACAGGGCATTGTGAACCAAGCGCAAAGAGCAGGCGAAATTCGACGAGACGATGCATACGATGTGTCGAGAGACGACGAGGTGAATTGCGTCGAGCGAATTGCAATGAGCAAAACAAGACAAGGCGACGAGGCTTGGTGAGCCAGTCGAAACGACGATTCTAATCGCGACGAGGGGAAGCATCGAGAGGCTTGGTGAGCCAATTGAAACGACGAGGCGAATTGAGGAAAGGGAAAACAGACGAGGTGACGAGGCTTGTTGAAGCAGTCGAAACGACGAGACAAATTTCGACGAGGGGCACAGACGAGGCGACGAGGCTTGGTGAACCAGGTGAAACGACGAGGCGAATAGCAAAGAGGGGAAAACATGAGGCAATGAGGCTTGATGAACCAGTAAAAACGACGATGCGAAATGTGACGAGGGGAAACACACAAGGTGACGAGGTTGATGAACCAGGCGAAACGACGAGGTGAATTGCGACGGCGGGAAACAGACAAAGCGACGAGACGAGACGTGACGAGGCGAGACGCGACGAGGTGAAACGCGACGAGGCGAGACGACGCGAGGGGAGACACGACGAGGCGAGACAAGACGCGTCGAGGCGAGACGAGACGCGACGAGGCGAAACGCGACGAGGCGAGACGAGACGCGACGAGGTGAGACGAGGCGCGACGAGGCGAGACGAGACGCGACTTGGCGAGACGAGACGCGACGAGGCGAGAGGAGAAGCGACGAGGCGAGACGAGACGCGACGAGGCGAGATGAGACGCGACGAGGTGAGACGAGACGCGACGAGGCGTGACGAGACGCGACGAGGCGAGACGAGAAGCAACGAGGCGAGACGCGACCAGGCGTCGCGGGCGCAGACGGCTCGCAGCGGCGCGGCGGCGGGCGCCGGGGGCGCGGCAGGTGGGCGTGGCGTGGCGTGGCGGGGGCGGCGCCTGGCCGCGTGCCAAGGAGGGCGCGAGGGCGCCGCCCACCCGAGGGGCGCCGGGGCGGAAGCCGCGGCGTCAATGAGAGGGTAATGACCCGGCGAGGGGCGCGCGACAGGGGCGCTGCGCCGCACCTCCGCCTCAACGGCCCTCCCGCGGAGGCGCTCCCGCGTCGGCGGCCGTGCTTCCAGTTTGAAACACGATAGTACTGGATCGCTTACACTCCGATTTAAGCACAGCGGCACTTCGAGGTCACGACTTGAGGGGTGAGAAGGGCAATATTGTCGTCCTATCGGCACCTCCGATACCAAAAATTGAAGTAACGAAACTCTCGATTGGATGACAGTGCACTTCAAGGTCACGAGTTGCTACGCAAGAGGGGTGGGGGGGAGAATATTGTCATCCTATCGGCACCTCCAATACCAAAAATTGAAGTCGTAACGAAACTCTCGATTGGATGACAGTGTCTCCCTCTGCGTCCACAGCTTGAAGTGCCACTACGTTTAAATCGAAGTATAATCCAGTTGTAAGAGACTCAGAATCCTACCATCCAGAGGCTTTGCGCTGTATGTTTTCATTTAATACATCTTTCCATGTCAGTATATTCCATGAAACAACGAAGTAAAATTCAATGGAATCTCTCGAAAATATATACTAATTCGTTTTTGACGCAGTACATAAATTGCTTCCTGAATCCTCGGGGTGGGCGGTGCCACTGGTGACACCGTCCGCGAGGTCGGTGCATAGAATGCAATTTTCTTTTTGGTTTCCTTAAAATGGGAAATCAGGGACTAAGGGTGAGATACTTGTTTGCGTTGATTAATGTTTAACTACAGCATACACGGGTGCCTATCACTCTCCTGACATGTGGTCACAACTAATATCAAACATCTAACGTATCATTCCCATGGACAGCGAACGAAAAAATGATATACAGTAAAAAATACACAGATATATGAATCGCGAGCCTGTAGATTCTACGGACGTCGTTATTTCGGGCGACCTGTGGGCGCGCGTAGCTTACGAGCAGTGACCTAAGGGTGTTAACACCCATTTCTCATAACTACTGAGACGATTAGGCAAACGCGTTATCGACAGTAAAACAAATTGTCTTGATCCTCCGTCTCACGCGCCTCATAGTCACAATCCATAGAATGTTAAAGAATTAAAATTCGGTTTGCGCCACGAAAGACGGGAAAACTACGTTGCTATTTATAAAATGGAGTTAATTTCATGCTGAACACATACTGTTACAAGTTGCGGTCTTTGAAACGAAAAATGTTTAAGTAATTGTAAGAACTCAAAAAAGTATTATTCAACATTTCTCATACTTTTACTGTTTTTAGTTCCATTGTAGTAATTAAAGTTTGATATTAAAACTACAAGTATTGTATGAAAATATAACAAATTGTAAAATTGTACAATAAAAATATAATGATACAAACAATCGTCAAAAGTATCAGTAAGCCCAGCGCTCATGTGGACCAACTTCGTACGTCTTACAAGAGTCGACTAACATAGAGTTAATTCAAAAACGCATCTAAAATTCATAGCAATATATTAAGCTATGCTATAGTATTATGCTCCTAAAATGATATAATTATTTTGTTGGGCTCTGAATTTTGAGATACTATTTGAGTTTATTTTATTGTTGGTTGAACCCCTTCTCCGAAAATGGATTAAAGTACCTTTCGATCTATTCGTAAACCCAACTCTGAAGTTCCTGATTTGTGTCTTTCTTGCGTGACACTGTGTGTCGCGCGGTGTTGAATGGCCCGAGTGAGGTGTCCCGTCCCCTCCGCAAACTTCCTGCGGCGTGCGGCGGACGCGACACAAAGGAGCCCATCAAAACGCCCAAGTTTTTAAATCCGCAGCGAGGACGCGCTCGCCGGTCGGCCACGCCCCCTCCCACGCCCCGCCCGCCCCTCACAGAACATCTGCCATCTCCGTTCCGCGCCACCTCGCACCGACGCCCACCCGGAGCCACCAAACATCGCCATCCCGCAACGCTCTCGCCGCCCCCGCGGAGACCATCCGCCCACACAGCTCACACCGCCCTCGTCTCCCGCCGCCCCACCGCCCTCCCCTCTCACGACGCCCTTATCGTCCCACCGCCTCCGTGGCCCCCGCCTCTAATGTTTCCCGCGCCATCTTGCTGCATCCCGCACCGACACCGATCCAAACAGAGCTTCCAAATATCGCCTGCGCTTTTCCACACCGCCCTCGCCGCCCCCACCGCCCACACCGCTCTCACCGCCCTCGCCGTCCCGCCGTCCCGCCGCCCCGCCGCCCCGCCGCCCCCCGCCCCCCCCGCCCCCCGCCCCACCGCCCCGCCGCCCAGCCTCCCCGCCGCCCAGCCTCCCCACCACCCTGCCCACTCACGTCGCCCTCATCGTCCCACTTCCTCCGTCGCCTCCGCCACCCATGTTTCCCGCGCCATCTTGCTGCATCACACACAGACACCGATCTAAACAGAACCACCAAACACGGCTAGCGCTAACCCAACCCGTCCCCGCCGTCCCCACCGGACGCGTCGCCCTCGTCGTCCCGCCGTCCCGTCGCCTCCTCCGCCGCCGCCCAATTGTCCCACTCCACCCCCGCTTTCATGTTGTTCACGCGCCACCTGCCACCCTTGTCGCTCCTGCCTCTTCTGTCGTCAACGCCGCTCATGCCACCTCCGCCCCTCACGTCTCCAAGACTTGACCTCCCACCGCCCCCACCCCTCCGCCGCCCCCCTGGTTCCCCTGCCTTCCATATTGCCCACGCCACCCCCGCCACCCTCACCACTCCTGCCGCCTACGCCACCACTGTGGTCGACGCCGCCTCCGCCGCTCCCGGCACCAATACTGCCCTCGTCTCCTCCTCCGCCGCCGTCGCCGTCGCGCCCGACGCCGCCAGCATTGTCGCGTTCCACCTTGCCACTTTCCGCTTTGCCGCCCGCAGCTGAGTCGGCGGAAGTGGAGTTTGCTGCGGGCCGGCGCGGCGGCGTGAGGACGGAAGGGGCGGGATGGGCAGTGGGAGGGGAGGGATGGGTAGTATGGCGCAGGGGAATAGGGAAGGCGCGGAAAACACTGAGCTGGGCGGGCCAGAGCTGGACTAAGCGCGATGGGGTGGGGCGGGGAGGGGCGGAGAGAGGCAGGGAGGGGCAGAGGGGGGGCGGAGAGGGACGGAGAGGAGCGGGAGGAGCGGAGAGGGGTGGAGAGGGGCGGAGAGGGGCGGAGAGAGGCTGGGAGGGGCAGGAAAGGGCGGGGAGTGGCAGGGGTGGCGGGGAGGGGCAGAGAGAGGAGGGAGGGAAGGGGAGGGGCGTGGTGAGGCGGCGGGGGTGGGGCGGGAGCGGGGCCGGGCGGGGGCGGGTCCGGGGCGGGGGCGGGGCGCGGGACGGGATTGCAAAAGTGAAAAACCGATTTCTGCGTGACCGCCGCTTCGAAAAGGGCCCGTTGCGCGTCGCTGATTGCGAGTGTTTGAAAGGACCGCAGGACATCGCCCGCCCTGCCCCGCCCTTCCCCGCCCTTCCCGCCCCCGCCACCCCGAGCCTAGCCTCGCGGCTTGCGCCGCCCTCCGACCAATAGGGGGACGGGAAGATGAACGGGTTGAAGAGGAACGGAGCAAACCTCTTTTTGTTGCTCCATACTTATCATACCCATTACCATCTCAATGATCTTACGGTTCATAATTGCAAATCATGCTGATTAAATACTCTTGCAGTGATTTTACATAAGCTTTAAAGAGAAGTTTTAAGAAGAGTTATTTCGTAATGTGTCTATATACTTGTGATTAAAAATAATTATTGCATATTGTATTTTCATGTAAAACCAGTTGTTGCGTTCAAATAACCTCCAATTCAAAAGTCTTCTAGACAAACTTTTCGTTTAAATGCTGTGTCTGTTTTGTGCATTCATTTTGAGTAAATTGTACATTTTGTTCTGGTTCCTTCTGTAGCTTTCACATATTTTAAGTGTTCAGTTCACAAAGCTGTTGAACTATGAAAAAATTAAAACGTTTAAGGACTATAATATCTTAAATAACTATTACATGCTGATAAAATAGAAATAAAGTTCTTGATTAAAGTGCTTTTTACAATGGCCTCTCCCATTTAAATGCTATGTATGTTTCAAAAACTGCTTTATACAATAGCCCCTCCCAATAAAGTGCTAATTGTTTTGAATTAAGTGCAATAGCCTATCACTCGCAAGTGACTTCTCAATTAAGCAGGTTCTGACAAAGTTTTGAAAGACAAACACAGTAACAAATATGTAATTTTTAGATAATAACCTTAGAAAGTAAGAAATGAGGCATTTTCGTTGACAGCTATTTTAATGGTAGGCGTAAGGTCCCTGAAAATTTGCCATCAAAAGTGTTTGTTATCCTCACCCTCCTCCAACACTTTTCCCCGTCCATCGCCGACCCTACTCCAATATCTGCCTCCCTCCTCCGCATTTGACAAGCTCTTGCACGGGCATGCTTTCCTCCTTCAGCGCCCCCTTCAAGATTCCGCCCCCCCCTCCTCATCAACATCGGAGGAGGCGGGGGAGGGGATGACGCCGGTGGCGCTACTGGCGACGGCCCAGCGAATTTAAACGCTATTGAAACTAATGAAATTCCGCTCCGGACTCTTTTCCCTCGGATAAGACGAATTAAGAGTCACGTTTTATTATGTCCCTCCTAAAGTCTCGCTATAACGAAGCACCGCTCTGGAGGAATGGATCTCATTAGCGAAATAGTCGGTATCGTTAAGCCGGCGCGCACCAATTCTTTTTAACTACTTCTGAGAAAGGAACGCTCCGCCCCGCCCCGCCCCACCTCGTCCCGCCTCTCCTCGCCCCGCCTCTCCTCGCCCCGCCTCTCCTCGCCCCGCCCCTCTTCGCCCCGCCCCTCCTCGCCTCTCCCCTCCTCGCCTTGCCCCTCCTCACCCCGCCCCTCTTCGCCCCGCCCCTCCTCGCCCCGCCCCTCCATGCCCCGCCCCCTTCCTGCCTTGCTACGCCCTGCACCGCCTCTTAATTTTTTATGAAAACAATTAACCCTTTTATGGGGCTAATACCTCGACTGGCGAGGTGACGCAGACGGGGTGATCGCCCAAGGAACTTAAGGTGCCATCCCACGTCTACCCACCTGTCGCACACGAGGCCCAACTGATAAGACTTGCCAACGGCCTGAAAAAGGCGCATTTTATACAACAGTTCATCATTAACGATAGAGGGGACGGATAATTACAGCACATTCTAGGTTAAATGATATTTACAGTGTTATTATTTGTTTGTATTTGGCGCGCAGGCCTGTGTACGGGCTACGGCCTACCAGGAGCGTCCCTGCCTCGCGACCATGGGTTAAGGGGGTACGTGTGGTTAGAACGAAGACATCCCCAAGCCGTGTCCTGGTCTTCTCAACCTGAGAAGTGAGTTGTCTCATCGTCTCACAGCAACGTATACTGGGGCATTCCAAGGAAAACGCACATTATTATCTTGCCCGACCGGGAATCGAACCTGGAGTCGCGTCATCAAAAACGAGTCTGCGAGTATGTGCTTTCGCGGGAACACCAGATCATCTCATGATTGGCCATTCACTTCCGTGTCTGTAGAGTGGTAGCCTTTCGTTGTGTAGGGGTGATCATGATCGGTAAATGATGACGAGGTATGAATGAGATGATGGTTCAAATGAGATAAATGATAGTGTGGAAAGCCAGTTACATCATAACCATGAGGTACAAACCCCCATGTCTTAAGCAGAACTTGAATCCTCAAACTTCGGTCCCGGATATTTCTCTAATCGACTGTCTTACAAATACAAATTGAAAATTTAAAGCATTGTATGTTTGCAGAATAGCGAAACGAATATATAATTTGAAGGGTGATTTTCCGACATGAAAATTAATTGGCAAAATCAATTATTTATTTAATCAGCAGTTATTATCCTCAATTCTTTATTTTCATTTACGTTTTAATACTTTCTCTTCCCAGTA
This sequence comes from Acheta domesticus, assembly GCA_031308135.1. Lineage (NCBI taxonomy): Eukaryota > Metazoa > Arthropoda > Insecta > Orthoptera > Gryllidae > Acheta > Acheta domesticus. Next base: position 132,272,284 of record JAHLJT010008756.1, on the reverse strand, counting down.
TTCCAGGAAATCGTAGTTAATAGGAATTAGTTTCCAAGCAAATTAATTTCACTTTTATTGCCCATGTCGTTCTGATAGAGCGGGTTCTCCAACCTCGAGGCGGTGATTTTCAGGCTGACGTAATATGGTTGATTAGCTCGTTTTGTTGCGTTGTAAAAATCCAAACAGAACCTCCGTCTATGTTTTGCTGCACCCGTGTCATAGAATTTATCCAACATAGCCTCGAACATTTTGGAGTAGTTATTACAAAATCGGTCGACAAAATGGTTCGACTCCAGTCCCACCCTTTCATGACGTAAAAATACGTTATTAGATGTAGCTCATTGTGCTACGTCATAATACAATATGTGCAAGAATGTCATAATTAAGATGTAATTAATAAGTTAGTTTTGAGTAACGTAAATGGAATTAACATTTGGAATATTTTTCCTTTTATTGAGGTTGGTGTTGAGGTTAAAATGGTAGATATGTCGATTTAAATTTGTCCTACTGAAGTAAAAATAAATGTTAATTATTAACATATTTATTTGAAATAGGTATTTTTTGTTAACGTAGACATAAACGCTGCTAGTTCACCTTTAAATGAAGATGTACCTAATGTTAGAATTTACTCATCGGGTTTTGCAAATCAATGTAATGCCTGTGTCTATTCTTTTACCTGACGCAAATTTTACACAATTATCTGAATCGTTAATAATTAGTTTTAATCCTTATGTTTGCGCAGTAGTTTGGCAGGGTAATGTAGTGTCTAGCGTCCCTATAAATTGTGAGGAACTTAATTAATTCTTATCCAGTACTTTCTTATTGGATAATAAAGTAACAATTTCTAAGGATTTTTCTGTATGTACACCTCAGGGGTCATATCTTCAGATAATGCCACGGGACTTGGCGTTTGCGGGGATATAAGGCTATTAGAGCCAACCACATCTTTCTCATGCAAATATCGTGTTTGTTTTTCTAATAAAAACAAGATATAATGAGGCAAAATACTATTTTATACAGTGCCAATTTGATGTCTCATCACTCCCCCGAATGGGCGTCTATGACTCTTCCCTTTCGGAGTTCAAATGATTTCCGGCTCAAACTGGATATTCCGGGAGCGACGTTTTGGAAAAAATAAAACTAAGACGAACGCGCCACGTCTGGAATGTATATTCTGCGCTGTTAATTAGCGCTAAAAATTTGTTATAAACAATTGAATTTCACGAACAGTACCAAATTTGAATTAATTTGGCTACCCATGTGCCAACACTCTTTCTCTTCAAAAAAGGAAATATTACATTACGCGGACGCGGAACTGTGCGTGTCTGTATGTGTGTATGTGTTTGTGCATGCACGTGCATTAGCGCATTTTGCCAACCTTAGATAGATATTTATTATTTCCGCAGGTAGGTTTATGCAGCCTGTTGGGGGAACACTAAAATTTACATTTAATATTTACATATTATAATTAGTATTTAAATACAATGTGACTTAAAATTATTTTAAGACAATAATAATAATAATAATAATAATAATAATAATATAACAATGTTAACAATAAAGGTATTAATAACAATAATCGCACTAATTCTACATTTATGGTGGTCCAATACAGGTAATTTAAACTAAGAAATATACGACTTTTTATACACTGCACTTCACTTCTCTTTCTACTTCTATATTGCACTACACTTCACAAAACGTCACCACACTTCAATACTAATACTATAATCCAATGCATCTAATAATTATCACAATACTAATAATGGTAATAATTAATAATAATAATAATAAAATAACCATTGTAATAAACCTAACTTATTAACGAATTATATTTATATATACAAATATCATTATTTAATTACTCCTTGCAGAGATAACTTTCGTTGAGTGGAACACCGATGTGTACCGTGGACTCAAACGCAAGCCGATGCTGCAAAGTGGCCCTGCGAAGTGCGAGAAGCGAGTGATTAGCATCGGAGTGGGCTGAGGTCCGCTGGCCCCAGGGGCGCCCCTTTCGCCCCCATGGGCCACCCCCAAGGCGGCGGCGGAGGGTCAAAGCGGCGCGAGCAAACAGCGGCGCGCGGGGGCGCGGCCGGAAGTCGAGTTAACGCTTTGTCCTGCGGCTGCAATCAGCGCGCGCGACAAACAAGCGACGGCTGCTGCTTGCGTATTCAAATAGGCGGCGGCGGAGGCTTCGTTAGCCCTGGGCGGAGGGGCGCCCCTGCCCCCGCCCCCGCCCCCGACGACCTCGCCCCCGGGGCCAAGGAGCCCTCGCCGCCCACGCTCTTGTGCGAAATGGACCCTCCGGGCTTTGCTATGCACCTTAACACGTAAATTGGGATGGATTGGTTTGAGTACGTTCCACACACTATGAAACATACAACTATTGACACACTGAAGCGAAGCTCCAAGTACAAAAACTACGCCCGCAGCCCTCGCCACCGCCATCCCCTCCACCACCATCACCACCTCCAAATCCCCCACCACCCCCGCCGCCCTTGGCCCCCCTCTCGGGGCCAAGGAGCCGGGAGCCCTCGCCGCCAACGCTCTTGGGGGAAATGGACCTTTCTGTATTTTCTGCGCATCTTAACACATAAACACACTATGGACATTAAGATAGACGTATATATTGGAATGTACGTGCGCCCACACGTAAATAAAAAAAACTATTGATTCATTGGAACGCTTCTCCAAATCCGTGAAAGCGCCCCCGCCGCCCCCGAAGCCCTCGCCGTCCCCTCCCCCCCCCAATCACGCTCCGCTTTCACCGCCCCCGACACCGCCACCATCGCCGCCACGCGGGGCCAAGGACCTGCGTGCTCTCGTCACCCACGCCAGAGAGTATATAACAGAGACGGCACTCAATGTAAAATGGCCAGGTCTTATTTGACCTGGTGGGAGGGGGAACCATCGGAGAAAGTGGGGTACGCCACCATTCCGGGGCCCCAATAGCGTTGAACCTTTAAAAATATGCCGGAAATACGAATTAACCAATCACAACGACGCACTTAAAACTAGTAGCTAAAACGACCCCTGGGCCACTTCCAATATTGTTTGTCTTAACTTTTGAATTTAATAATAAGTACACATAATGTGCAGATGAATTAAGAACAAAATAAATGTTACAAGATTTATAAAATTGAAGGCAGGGAAAGATATCGAGGGTAAACTTGTAATATAAAAGAAAGTGATTTCGCATTTTAATATTTATTTTTAAATTAAACATTAATTTCTGATAATACAAAGACAAAATACACATATATTGTAGCAATTACACATTACACACAGCATCACAACACACATAGCTATTGCAGCAATTTGGCACTCAACATCGCCTCCGTTGTGGCATGTTGCAGTGAAGAAACAAAGGTTATCCACAAACCTCTCGACGAATTTCCTCTTTAACGAAGCACGAAATTCTTAACCTCTTAACAAAGTTAACAAAGACGGTATCCACAGGTTTAACAAAGATGGTATACACAAGAGGGTACGTACGCAGCCATGTATGGTTCACGATCGAAACGATCCAACTTTCAAAACATAGAAACAGGAAGTTACGTTCTCTTCGGTAGTTGTCAGAAATGGTCGCTAGAGGGTACTGATGATCCCAGCAACCGTACGTAATATCCGGGCCCGCGGATGGCGGACGCAGTCAGGTCCCCTACCAGCGTACATTCGAGAAAGCGTTGGAGGTGTGGGGTTTATCATACTCTGTGACGGCCCCCTGATCCACGATACAGACACGCTACAGCGTACATTCGAGAAAGCGTTGGAGGTGTGGGGTTTATCATACCTTGTGACGGCCCCCTGATCCACGCTACAGCGTACATTCGAGAAAGCGTTGGAGGTGTGGGGTTTATCATACCCTGTGACGGCCCCCTGATCCACGCTACAGCGTACATTCGAGAAAGCGGTGGGAGGTGTGGGGTTTATCATACCCTGTGACGGCCCCCTGATCCACGCTACAGACACGCTACAGCGCACATTCGAGAAAGCGTTGGAGGTGTGGAGTTTATCATACCCTGTGACGGCCCCCTGATCCACGCTACAGCGTACATTCGAGAAAGCGGTGGGAGGTGTGGGGTTTATCATACCCTGTGACGGCCCCCTGATCCACGCTACAGACACGCTACAGCGTACATTCGAGAAAGCGGTGGGAGGTGTGGGGTTTATCATACCCTGTGACGGCCCCCTGATCCACGCTACAGACACTTGGGCGAAACGGACCCTCCGGGCCGCGCTTTCAGTTAGCTCTCATACACACTATGCACCTTAACATATAAATTGGGATGTACGTAAATGTAAGTTCCACACAAAGAAACAATCAACTATTGATACACTGGAGCGATGCTCCAAACTTTTGCTTGAACAATATTGAGCAATTGAGAAAAACTATGAGGATGTGTGCCACACTCTCTCCCATCACAATCCTCCTCTTGGTGTCACTATTTTTTACTCAACAACTTCTAGACCCTATTTTTTGTCAGGAGATGAGTGCGTGGCCCAGGAATTTGCTACCAGTCAAATCAATCATAGGAGACCATGATAATGATTGATGCGAATTATTAAACAAACTGTAATGTCGACCTAGTGTTATTCAGAAGCAGTTATTTGTGACGCAATTACCACTGCTGAAATTTAAAATTACATCAATAGGCCTTTCCGCTGAACTGCGATGTAGTCTCTGGGTCGCTGCCACATTTGTTATGCAGCTAATGAGAAATGTTCAATAACTTGACACTAGAGCCAATTCCCGGCACAAAAAGTTGATCGCCGTTAAGAACGTGTTCTCACGTGGATATCGGCGGGTAAGCACATCTAGTTTTTGCCTCAAATAAATTATAAGAATCAATTAACGAGCTTAGAATTTTCCAAACGCCAAGTTTGATTATTTTAAAACTTGTTTGACCTGCAATAAAAATAATTAGAAATTATTTCTAACTGAACGAATACATTTATTCGGATTTTTATCTCTATATTTACCACGGAATTGAATCACCCTTCTGAACGTAAAATATTTCTTTAATGTGCGTTAATTTGTTGATTAAAAACAAAATGTTTGGAATAAACGTATTTGTATCTCACTTTATAAAGTATGGAAGATAAACAGCTTCTGTTTATTTTAAAACATAATGACATTTGGTGCAAAATAAATACATTTTAATACGCGTCCTTACACAAAACCACCTCCACAAACCATTCTAGCACGTTAAAATAACATCACTCGTCACATTTTTGGGTTACTATTTTCTAGGAAAACTTGTTAAAAGTACTGGTTAAATATTTGTAATTATCTTAAGCACCAGATTGAAAGACGAATGAAAAAATGAAACATTGTGCTGTTTGAAGGGCACATCAGCCAAGGACCAACATACAAATGGAAGTCACGTGCCCATATAACGAGATGAAAGAATAACACAGACGTTAACAGCATGGGACCAAGACGTGGGAAAAGAAGCAGAAGACATCCTAAACAGAGGTTATCCCACTCCTTCATCGTTTGTGGAAACACATGGTCAAGACTTGCAAGAGACAGACAAATATGGAAAGAGCAAGTTAAAAATATAAGACAAAATTTCAGTGGAAGACAGTGCTAGTGTACCTGCAATGTGTACAGGAACCATTAGTATATAAAAAGCAATGGAGAATGATTAAAACAAATAAAAGTGATAGAGTCAGTACAACTGAAAAATAACAATGTGTGTAAATTAAGAGATTGTCATACGGTAGTGAAAATACAAACAGATAAGAAGTAGTAATGATGCTACAGTTAAATGCAAATTTTCTCTGACGCTGACGAACCTGAAGAGAGAAGCCACTCCTGCGCTTGTGGAAGGCTCTTGTCATTTTAGGGATTAGGCGGGCTTATATACTCATCATCGTCACCAAACACAACTTATACAAAGCTTCTTTTCTGGAATAATAAATAAATTAATATTAGTAAAATTGTATATTGTAATTAGAGTACTAAAACAGGGTAATTAATATAAATCATTAATATTTCAAAGGAGCATGTAAAGCTCCCTGTGCCTTAGATGGTTTTATGCCCCAACACCTTCATGTTGAACATTTTAAATAATATTGAAGACCATCGAATAGTTGTCTGATAATCCTGTAGAAAAAGTTCCAGTTTACATTGTAGATGAAGTACAAGAGGAAACCAGAAGAAGCGTTTGAGACAGAAGAAAACCAATATGAATTATTCTAAGAAGAGGAAGATCTGAATGTTTCATAAGATCATATTTATTTTCAAGAATAATCTTTTTCAACACTGGTATATTAATTTCAGACTGGTTTAATACTAAATTTTGTTACTAATGAAACATTAAATTTTATGTTCTTTAAATCAACTAGAAACGCATTATCTAAATACAAACGTACATTATTGAAATAGAGGCAATTTTATAAAGTTCTTTTCATTTTTAAAGCTCTTAAATTGGTCAAACCATTTATCTAAAGATATTTTCAAACCATTTATCTGAAGTTAAAGTATTATTTGTATATTGAAACATCATTTATCAAAAATTTCAACACAAGTAGTCTCTCAGAAAACGTGAATCAAATTTCTAGTTAATCATTAATATATTCAAAAGTTAGTAATTTTTTAAATATTTTAAAGAAATAATATGTGTTATGTCTCTTCAATTTGATAACTAAATATTAATATTAGGTATGAGTTTAAAAGGAAAAACACGTTTCTTGAGTAATGCATACACATGTCTCTAACTGATAAATATTTCAATATCGGACACAAGTACATTTATAATCCAAACCTGTACGTAAATTGATATGCTACTTTTTGAATGAAAAGGAACTCTGTTTCTCCAAAAAAGGGTAATTAACATGAGATACGCCCACCAAGTTCACCTATCTCGTGCTCATGCGAGAGATACACGCATTGAAAACTTGGACGCTTCTTCCGCGCCATCTGGCGCAACGTAAATTGGGGCTAGCGGCGCCTGCCGTGACATAGATACTCCCCCTTCCCCCTCCCTTCCCCTCCTCCCCTCCCCACCTCACGGCGCCTGGCGCGCGAGTTACGCAGCAAGTTCCTCCGCGAGATGAAAAGGTGGGCGGCAGCTGCGGGCGACGCACGGGGCGGCGCGGGGGCGAAGGAGGATGAAGAAAGAAAGAAAGGAAAAAAGAAAGAAAGACAGGGACGAGTGGGAGTATCGAAGGAGTTGTCGCAGAGCCTGCCGCGTTATTCCACCGAAGCCCATCCATATTCAGAAGCCCCAGGAAGCAGGCTCGGCGCCGTGCCGGAGGGCAGCGGCGGAACCCCTTCGCGCGGGCAACCCGCACGACGGCAGTGTATCAAGGGGCTGCGTTTGGAGCTTTGCGCCTTCAATCCGCGAATGCGGCCGCCGCGAAAAGTTGTTTTCGATTTTATTAGCATTTAATGTGATACGTGAAATGGACACATTAGAAGCCACCTAAATTCACTGTTATTTGGTGTGCGTATATTTTTTAAGTTGTGAGAATTGTTGATGTTAATATCAAATGGCTTTGCTTTATACGTATGATCATGGGGGTGGAGAAGTAATTTCGCAATGGTTTCGTTTTTCCTTCATTCATGCCGCCCATTATGTTTCGTTTCTATTACATATAAATATACCTGAAAACTGAGTAAATGATTATCATTCATAAAACGAATATCATATTAAACATTATATCATTATCATCATTCATATTAAACGAATGACCTCAGAAATCAACTACTTTTTGGTACATCCTGTTCTGTTAATTTCCATCTCAAAATACTCCAAGCTTTTAACTCAAGTACATAATTTTTATTCGCATTCTGTTGCGGACGGAAATCATATTTTTTGAAATGTATTTTTACTAACTTTTTTCTCTCTCCACAATATTTCTTTTTAAATACCCACATCCTCTATAGAATAACATTTTTATTTACAATTCCCTTTTGGACAATAATTTATTTCATTACATCAAAGGAAAACAAAATATACACGAATACAAGTTTATTTATTTACGAAATAATTATTAATAACAACCGCAGTGTTATTTAGAGCGTGCATGTTATTTATTACTCGCGATATCAATGCGAAACTCCATTTATTTTAACTTCAACATTACAAATGTAACACCAGAATATAACGAAATGCGAAATGATACAAACATATTACGACTGCAAAGTAGTGAAGAAGTCCATTCTATTTTCCCACATTAAAATCACATTTCGAATCAGTGTTATCGTTTAGAAATAAAGGGCATGTTTATACAAGTAATCTAAGGCCGTGCGAAGAAAATCTGAGCAGAAGATTAGTTTAGAGAGAAACAAATTTTATTTGAAAGTGAAACTGCAACGAATGTCAAGATCTGATTTAGGTTGGCGTGTTTAGCGTAAACGCGAGGTGTCAACAATCTATATGGTCTTTGAATTATTTCGATTGCAGTGTTACGATTTATATATCGACAACGATTGCAGTGTTACGATTTATATATCTTCCCAAAAGGCATTCTAATTCCTTTATGTGAAGTGGGACCAAATTTTCCCGTGAGAGTTTTCCTGGAAATTGGCATCATTACAGTACTGAAGGTGATCTCAAACTCTCCGCTAGATATTTCTCTTCAGCCTTTGTGACGAAGAATTCTGGCTAATAATTGGGGAAGGGTGTTTTATGAGTAGTTAAAAGTGTTTTAAAATGTGCAAAGCTATATAAGTGACACAATTTAAATTTTGTTTGAGGTATTGAAATCATCCCTGCGATCATTTGTTATTACGATTTTTTACATGTTGGGTTAAGAGTTAATGTTTACTTTGCGTGAATTTCAAAAACTCTGGAAGATTACGCTAAGAATTTTAACGTAATACTAGACTAATAAGAATTGAACATCCTTTTATATCACCCACCCTGAAAATTCTCACTTATGATGAACCTAGATTATATTCGTTTCAAATAAAGAATATTTTTATTTCATAATATATCAGTAAATATTAGTTTAAAATGTAAAGTTCATACACATCTACACTCCACCAAATATTCCAAATGAATTATCTGCCCCTACAGGAAGAACTTTACATGTTCTAAACGCTCGAGAATTGCAGCAAAAAAATACCTCTTAGAAACTATATAATATTATTGTATTTATATGCGATTTGTGTTAAAATTAAATACAAATAATCCAAAAATAGCTTTATTACAGTGGGCTTTAGCATCGCCATCGAGGAGGCGACTGTTATTGTACAAACCCTTTGCTCTCGTTCCCAGAACAATCTTCTTCTTCGGGCGAGAAGTCGGTGGAGGGCTTCAGCATCACCATCGAGCAGGCGACTGCTATTGTTACGCCAGTGTTAAAGACCGTTTTGTCTCGTTCGCAGAACAACCTGCTTCCTTCTGGCGACAAATCGGTGGAGGGCTTCAGCATCACCATCGAGCAAGCAACCCGTCACCACGCCGGCGTCTACGAGTGCACGGCGTCCAACGGCGTGGGTGAGCCTGTCACCCAACGCATCACCCTCCACGTGCAATGTGAGTCATTGTTATTTTAAGTTTTTAGAAAAAAAAATTGCCTGATGCTTGGTTTTTCGTGGACTCAGTCAGCATTTTTCTGATGTAGGTATGTTCCATATTAGTAGATACAAATTAATATGATTGAATAAATGAAGTTGAAAATAGGCGGTTCAAATCAAGATAACGAGAAAGCATGCACTGATACGTTTTGCTCTTAACAAATTGAATTTGGTAGAACCGGTATTGAACGCCTATAGCAGCAGCGCGTTGGCGGTTGCAATATTAAGGATCTCCGTCAGCACTACTGTTTCTTGCGATTTCTGTTCTAAATCGCGCAGTGGCTAGGAATGAAGTCAAGTAGTGGACTACGGAACTCAACTGAAGACTGAGGAACACAACTTCGGCCTCCAATTGTAACAATGAGAGGAGTGCGTTTTCATTGGATATATCTCAGCGTAGGATTAGTTTGGTTATGTAATTCCATTGTTCTAATGAAGAGTATTAAAAGTACAATGCGAGAACAAACGGACGCAGTTTAAAAATGATGAAATATTTATTTGAAACACTTAACGAAGTTTCAAATAACACGGGCACATTTCCTTGGAGTTCGTTTATCAGGAGTGATGGCTCAGTAACAACTTCAGCGCCTCTGATTTATCGTAGTCTGGCAGGTGATATGTTTTGTGTTCCGACTGTGAACACAAAATATTTACGATTATATTATTTATACAAATCGAACCAATAAATTCAAACTCCCGATGGAAGGGAATTCTAGCGACCGACTGCTCTGTTCGGTAGTATTCCGTATCATTATTTTATGAAAACAAGGCGAATTCCGTAGTGGTCCCCTAACAAACAGGTCACGGACTCGAGCGTGATTTTTTATCATTCTTGCCATCTCCTCATTACGCTTCACACATAACAATACATACATGCACTACTGTTATACAGATGTCTGGAGACCAGTCGAGAGCTTCGAGTTGTCTCTGCTGCGAGACGTATCCCGCTGGGAGAAATTCCAAGAAGTTGAAATCCCGCAAGCCGCGGATTAGGTCAGCGCCTAATCTCGTGTTCCCGCCGGAGAAACACACAGTCGTGTTATAGAACATTCACTACACTTACAGGTATAATGACCTTAAACAAGTTATTGTCCCAGAAACAGTACACTCTTACACACTCGACCACTTTTACTGACGAGGACGGGGCTTCTAAGCCCGAAAAGAACAGAAGAGGACACAAATTAGCTCCTCGAAGCGTGTTGTACGACGCTCCGATTAAACATGCGCAGCCTCTAAATAAAGCGGACGCTTCGTGGTGTCTTCTGTCCGGTGACCTCGTGTAGGCTGTGCTTTCCGCTCTTCTTCTCGCACAAGCGCGGCGCACCTGCGTGTGAATGTAGCGCCCTGCCTCACGTCGCCCGCGGGGACGCCGCTCCCTTGACTCGACTCTCTTCGCCTCGCCTCGAATCGCTTCACCTCTCAGTTTGGCGGCGCGCAAAATCCGCCCAGTTGCGCCTAGCGCCCACCCGCCCCTGTGCGGACGCTGCAGCTTCCCCTCCCGTTAGCCCTCCTGCTTCCCTCCCGCTTCCCCTCCCGCTTCCCCTCCCGCTTGCCTCCCGCTTCCCCTCCCGCTTGCCCTCCCGCTTGCCCTCGCCGCTTCCCTCCCGCTTTCCCTCCAGCTTCCCCTCCCCGCTGCCCTCCCGCTTGCCCTCCCGCCCGCTTGCCCTCCCGGCTTCCCCTCAACCGCGTCCCCTCCCGCTTGCCCTCGCCGCTTGCCCTCCGCTTGCCCTCCCGCTTCCCCTCCCCGCTTGCCCTCCGCGCTTTCCCTCCCGCTTCCCTCCCCGCTTGGCCCCTCCCGCTTGGCCCTCGCCGCTTGCCCTCCCGCTTGCCCCGTCCCCTTGCCCTCCCGTCTTGCCTCCCGCTTTCCCTCCCCGCTTGCCCTCCCGCTTCCCCTCCCGCTTCCCCGCCGCTTCCCTCCCGCTTGCCCTCCCCGCTTCCCCTCCGCTTGGCCCTCCCGCTTTGCCTCCCGCTTCCATCCCAGCTTCCCCTCCCGCTTGCCCTCACCGCTTCCCCTCCGCTCACCGCTTGCCCTCCCGCTTCCCCTTCCGCTTGGCCCTCGCGCTTGCCTCCCCGCTTCTCCTCCCGCTTCCCTCCCGCTTTTGCCCTCCCGCTTGCCCTCGCCCGCTTCCCCTCCCGCTTGCCCTCCCGCTTGCCTCCCCGCTTGCCCTCACCGCTTGCCCTCCCGCTTCCCCTCCCGCTTGCCCTCCCGCTTTCCCCTCCCCCGCTTGCCCTCCCGCTTGCCCGCCTGCTTGCCCTCCCGCTTGCCCTCCCCCCCGCTTGCCCTCCCGCTTGCCCTCCCGCTTGCCCTCCCGTTTCCCTCCCGCTTCCCTCCCGCTTGCCCTCCCGCTTCCCCTCCCGCTTCCCCTCCCGCTTTCCCTCCCCGTTTGCCCTCCCGCTTGCCCTCCTCCTTCCTCCCCCTCCCGCTTCTCCTCTCGCTTTCCCCTCCGTTTCACCTCTCGCTTGCCCCTCCCGCTTGCCCTCCCGCTTGCCCTCCCCTGCCTTGCCCTCCCGCTTGCCCTCCCGCTTGCCCTCCCGCTTGCCCTCCCGCTTCCCCTCCCGCTTCCCCCCCCTTCCCCTCCGCTTGCCCTCCCGCTTCACCTCCCCGCTTGCCTCCCGCTTGCCCTCCCGCTTGCCCTCACCGCTTCCTCCCCTCCCTCTTGCCCTCCTCTTCCCCCTCCCGCTTGCCCTCCCCGCTTCCCCCCTTCCGCTTGCCCTCGCGCCTTGCCCTCCCGCTTCTCCTCCGCTTCCCCTCCCGCTTGGCCCTCCCGCTTGCCCTCCCGCTTCCCCTCAACCGCTTGCCCTCCCGCTTGCGCCTCACCCGGCTTGCCCTCCCGCTTGCCCTCCCGCTTCCCCCTCGCCGCTTTGCCCTCCCGCTTTTCCCCTCCCGCTTCCCTCCCGCTTGCCCTCCTCTCCTGCTTGCCCTCCCGCTTGCCTCCACCGCTTGCCCTCCCCGCTTGCCCTCCCGCTTGCCCTCCCGCTTTCCCTCCCCGCTTCCCCTCCCGCTTGCCCTCCTGCTTCCCCTCCCCTCTTCCCCTCCCGCTTTTCCCTCCCGTTTGCCCTCCCGCTTCCCTCCCGCCGCTTCCCCCTCCCCCCGCTTCTCCTCTCGCTTCCCCTCCCGTTTCAACCTCTCGCTTCCCCTCCCGCTTGCCCTCCCGCTTGCCCTCTGACCCCCGCTTGCCCTCCCGCTTGCCCTCCCGCTTGCCCTCCGCTGCCCTCACCCGCTTGAGCCCTCCCGCTTGCCCTCTCCGCTTCCCTCCCGCTTGCCCTCCCGCTTCCCTCCCGCTTCCCTCCCGCTTCCCCTCCCGCTTGCCCTCACCTCTTGCCCTCAACCCGCTTGCCCTCCCGCTTGCCCTCCCGCTTGCCCTCCCGCTTTCCTCCCCTCTTGCCTCACGCCCGCTTCCCCTCCCGCTTGCCCTCCCGCTTCCCCTCCCGCTTGCCCTCCCGCTTGCCCTCTCCGCTTCCCCTCCCCTTGCTGCCCTCCCCGCTTGCCCTCCCGCTTCCCCTCCCGCTTGCCCTCCCGCTTGCCCTCCCGCTTGCCCTCCGCTTCCCCTCCCGCTTGCCCTCCCGCTTCCCCCTCCCCGCTTGGCCTCCCGCTTCCCCTTCCGCTTGCCCTCGCGCTTGCCCTCCCCGCTTCTCCTCCGCTTCCCCTCCCGCTTGCCCTCCCGCTTCCCTCTCCGCTTCCCCTCCCGCTTGCCCTCCACGCTTGCCCTCTCCTCTTGCCCTCCCGCTTGCCCTCCCCGCTTCCCCTCCCGCTTGCCCTCGCCGCTTCCCTCCCGCTTGCCCTCCCCCTTCCCCTCCCGCTTGCCCCTCCCGCTTGCCCTCCGCTTGCCCTCCCGCTTGCCCTCCCGCTTCCCTCCCGCTTGCCCTCCGCCGCTTCCCCTCCCGCTTGCCCTCCGGCCGCTTGCCCTCCTGCTTGCCTCCCGCTTGCCCTCCCGCTTGCGCGCCCTCCCGCTTGCCCTCCCGCTTGCCCTCCCGCTTTCCTCCCGCTTCCCCTCCCGCTTGCCTCTCCGCTTCCCCTCCCGCTTCCCCTCCCGCTTTCCCTCCCGTTTGCCCTCCCGCTGCCTCCCGTTCCCCTCCCGCCTTCTCCCTCGCTTCCCCTCCCGTTTCACCTCTCGCTTCCCCTCCCGCTTGCCCTCCCGCTTGCCCTCCCGCTTGCCTCCCCATCCGCCTTGCCCTCCCGCTTGCCCTCCCCGCTTGCCCTCCCGCTTCCTCCCTCCCGCTTCCCCTCCCGCTTCCCCTCCGCTTGCCCTCCCGCTTCCCCTCCCGCTTGCCCTCCCCGCTTGCCCTCCCGCTTGCCCTCCCGCTTCCCCTCCCGCTTGCCCTCCCGCTTCCCCTCCCCGCTGCCCTCCCCCTTCCCCTTCCGCTGCCCTCGCGCTTGCCCTCCCGCTTCTCCTCCCGCCTTCCCCTCCCGCTTGCCCTCCCGCTTGCCCTCCCGCTTCCCCTCCCGCTTGCCCTCCCGCTTGCCCTCCCGCTTGCCCTCCCGCTTGCCCTCCCGCTTCCCCTCCCGCTTGCCCTCCCGCTTCCCTCCCCTTTGCCCTCCCGCCTTGCCCTCCTGCTTGCCCTCACCGCTTGCCTCCCGCTTGCCCTCCCGCTTGCCCTCCCGCTTGCCTCACCGCTTTCCCTCCCGCTTCCCCTCCCGCTTGCCCTCCCGCTTCCCCTCCCGCTTCCCCTCCCGCTTTCCCTCCCTTTGCCCTCCCGCTTTGGCCTCCCCGCTTCCCCTCCCGCTTCTCCTCTCGCTTCCCTCCGCCGTTTCACCTCTCGCTTTCCCCTCCCGCTTTTGCCCTCCCGCTTGCCCTCCCGCTTGCCCTCCCGCTTGCCCTCCCGCTTGCCCTCCCGCTTGCCCTCCCGCTTGCCCTCCCGCTTGCCCTCCCCTCTTTCCCCTCCCGCTTGCCCTCGCCGCTTCCCCTCCCGCTTGCCCTCCCGCTTCCTCCCCTCCCGCTTCCCCTCCCGCTTGCCCTCACCGCTTGCCCTCCGCTTGCCCTCCCCGCTTGCCCTCCCGCTTCCCCTCCCGCTTGCCCTCCCGCTTCCCCTCCCGCTTGCCCTCCCGCTTCCCCTCCCGCTTTTGCCCTCACCGCTTGCCCTCCCGCTTCCCTCCCCTCCCGCTTGCCCTCCCGCTTGCCCTCCGCTTCCCCTCCCGCTTGCCCTCCCGCTTGCCCTCCCGCTTGCCCTCTCCCTTCCCCTCCCGCTTGCCCTCCGCTTCCCTCCCGCTTGCCCTCCCGCTTCCCCTTCCGCTTGCCCTCGCGCTTTGCCTCCCCGCTTCTCCTCCCCGCTTCCCCTCCCGCTTGCCCTCCCGCTTGCCCTCCGCTTCCCCTCCCGCTTGCCCTCCCGACTTGCCCTCCGCTTGCCCTCCCGCTTGCCCTCCCGCTTCCCCCTCCCGCTTGCCCTCCCGCTTCCCCTCACGCTTGCCCTCACGCTTGCCCTCCTGCTTCCCCCTCCCGATTTGCCCTGCCCGCTTGCCCTCGCCGCTTTCCCTCCCGCTTTCCCTCCCGCTTTCCCCCTCCCGCTTGCCCTCCCGCGTCCCCTCCCGCTTCCCCCTCCCGCTTTCCTCCGTTTGCCCTCGCCGCTTGCCCTCCCGCTCCCCTTCCCTCTTCTCCCTCGCTTCCCCTTCCCGTTTCACCTCTCGCTTCCCCTTCCCCTCCCCGCTTCCCCCTCACTCTGCCCCCGATTGCCCTCCCCGCCTTGCCCTTCCCGCCTTGCCCTCCCGTCCCCGCCCGCTTGCCCTCAGCTCGCCGCTTCCCCTCCCGCTTCCCCTCCCCTCCCGCTTTCCTCCGTTTGCCCTTCCCCTTGCCCTCCCAGCTTCCCTCCCGCTTCTTCCTCTCGCTTCCCCTTCCCGTTTCACCTCGTCGCTTCCCCTCAGCCGCTTCCCCTCGCGCTTGCCCTCGGCCGCTTGCCCTCCCGCTTGGCCCTCCCGCTGCCCTCTCCGCTTCCCTCCCCGCTTGCCCGTCCCGCTGCCCCTCCCGCTTGCCCCTCCCGCTTGCCCTCCCGCTTGCCCTCCCCTTGCCCTCCGCCCGCTTCCCTCCCCTTACCCCTCCCGCTTGCCCTCCCGCTTCCACTCCCGCTTGCCCTCGGCCGCTTGCCCTCCCGCTTGCCCTCCCGCTTGTTGGCCCTCGACCCGCTTTGCCCTCCCGCTTGCCCTCCCGCTTTCCCTCCCGCTTCCCCTCCCGCTTGCCCTCACCGCTCCCCTCCCGCTTCCCTCCCGCTTCCCCTCCCGCTTCCCTCCCCGTTTACCCTCCCGCTTGCCCTCCCGCTTCCCCTCTCGCTTGCCCTCCCTCTTGCCCTCCCGATTCCCTCCCGCTTCCCCTCCCCTTCTCCGTCTCGCTTCCCTCCCGTTTCACCTCTCGCTTTCCCCCTCCCGCTTCCCCTCCCGCTGCCCTCGCTGCTTCCCTACCGCTTGCCCTCCAGCTTACCTCCCGGGCTTGCCACACCCACAATCTCCCTCTCCATCCTCCCGCACCGCCACCCCCCTCTGCTTCGCCCGCGTCTGCTCGCCCTACCGTGGAGGGTGGCTCAGTGCGCTACTGAGAGGGAGGGGGATGGCACTGCAGTGGCCTCAGACCGGGAGGTCCTAGGTTCCACTCTCCACAACGCGCAGGGTTTTTCGACACCAGCTTGTC
Source organism: Acheta domesticus (assembly GCA_031308135.1). Classification (NCBI taxonomy): domain Eukaryota; kingdom Metazoa; phylum Arthropoda; class Insecta; order Orthoptera; family Gryllidae; genus Acheta; species Acheta domesticus. The sequence goes on along the minus strand of JAHLJT010008756.1, from coordinate 132,256,150 downwards.
ACCCTTTCCTTACACACACTTACACTAACATGCACAACACTACCATACATGCCGAGGGACAGGTTCGGGGCTTAGAGCTTGTCCCGGCTGGGGCGGTTGCCCACCTGTTGGGAGATACCCGATTGAAGAGAACATGGCTAGTCGACGGCAGGCCGCGCGCTGGATCTTGCTATCCAGCGGCGCTCCCGATGAAAAACGTGCACTACGATTATGGGACTAATGACCTCAGCAGTTGACGTGCCCGGCATCACTAGGGAAATAGTCCTCTGGAAAATGTTTGTGTCCAGTCTCTATAAGGCAGACCTCCACAGCATTTGCACTTTCACTGACCTCAGGAGCTGCGTCTGGGGGCAAATGAGAAAATCGATGAAGAGTGGGGATGAGACCCAATCTAGGAGTGGGGACCACCAATCAGGATGTGCAATTCGAAAAGAGAGCGCGTAAATTTAAAGAGCAATCGGCAAGAACATGACGGTCATATACTGTTCAAGTAATATTGTCTTTTGTATTATATTGCAAATGTTGTTCTCGGTATATGACAGGGTGAAATATGAAACTACATATTAGATTTATACATATTAGATTTCGACACCAAGTATTATAATTGCTTGTAGGGCTTATAATGTAATTCACTTTGCTACGATGTATCACAAATTTAATGTTAGGCTAAACACAAAATTTTGATACTGAATTGTTTTTGTTCGATGACAGGAATGAACTATTTTATATTAACTATGTTTGACTAGTGAGAACCCGTGCGATTAAATCGCACGGTTAGTCAAATAACCAAACTGTTTTCTGCTTAAATTCTTTTTTTGTATTCCAGCATTATAAACGACCTAACCTCACTAAGATCCTAACCTCTCATATTTCAAGATTCTATTCAATGTAGAAAATCACGTTCACGTGCTTACACAACCTACACTAAATTGAAACAAACAAAAATGCTTGAGATTGCATTTCCGCACCGTCCGAGTGTAATTTTCTTCCGATAGATCGCGCGGCAATCAGATATTACAGATCCCGAATTACTACTTTTTTTAATATTTAGGTATTTTTAACGCCCTTTTTCAGTACGAATGTCCCATGTGCAGGTGAAACGAAACACGATTTTCAATCTATTGGCTTCTTTATACAGATCGGTTTCGTATGTCGCCCAATTTATTGAAAAGACAACAGCCCTTTGAGAAATAATATATAAGATTGAATAAGACGGTTCTCTCAAAGCAAAAAACATGTTGTTCTTAAAAGAATCATGATTATTTCTGTTCTAATTTCTGACAAGATTGTAGAGTCGTTTTACGAGATCGTATAGAAATGTAAAGCCCTTTGTATACTATTTAACCAATACCCATGATTATCTTATGATTGTCCGTAACCTATCGTCACAAAAGTTTGCTCGTAGATCTCTTTTATTCAGTTTCATAATGGGAGAAAATGGTTACAAATGTGCAATTAAACATTACCCTTCTTGGAATTGCCACATATTCTATTTTTATGTCAATCTTGATGTGAGAGATTGCTCTCATGATTTTGTTCATTTTTCTATGATTTGGATATTATAACATTCATGGAATCAATTATTAAATTGCAATTATTTGTTAGATAGAAATAAATAATATTTTTTCTTATATATACGCATATATTTTAAAGCTATTGCTTTAAAATAATGCTTAAAGAGTCACAATGAGCATGTTATTTTCTTAAAAGAAATAGAGGAAAATGAAAATACATACAGTGGTGGATACAAAGGTGGATATACAGTAATGCACAGAATGTGTGAAGTGAATTATGACCCTGATAACTTGAAATACTAGACATAATCCATTTAAACAAATGGGCATTTAATTTTGAAGCATGGATCATTATTAGACGCCCAGGCATTCAATCCACGCGCCGCGTCGTGCAACGTCAGACTTCTCCCCTCCCCGCAAAGCTTCCTACTCCCCACTACTTGCACTTTCGGCGCTGTCACGGGCAGACGATCGGCTCGCAAGTGCAGAATGCCCGCGGGAGCAGGCGTTGTGCAGGTCTGCTATAAGGTGTTTCAAAACAGTTCTTTCCATGAAATTCGTTGTAAAATTACATACAGTCACTTTGCTATTTATTCTCATATCTAATAGGTCTGTACAATCTTCTAAAAAATTTTTACGCATATTGTAGAATACAGACGAACTGTCTATTATATGCCTTATTATCTTTCTATCAAGGAATACTTTCAGATCATTTGCGTGAGAAAATGTAACTAAGTTAAAATTATTTTGATTTTTAGGGCGATTCCATTCTTCAACTTCCGCTTCCCCTTCAGGACTATCAACAACAGGTGTCAATATGAATTCTTTACTATAAAAATATTAGTAAGATCCTTGTTATTCTAATTTTAAAAATTCTTCTGGATAATATAAAACAGAAATAATCTGTATGGATTTTTACAGTTACTTGTCAACGTTGAGACCTTTTCTATTTGATTAATAAACTACTGGTGCTAAAACAGCACGTACTTTCTCGCCCGTGCTTTCGCGTAAAATTATGCAAAATTTATGTAAAAGTATGCAACACTTTTCGAAAAATTGTACATGAGCGTATTTCGAAACGTATTTTTACGAAACAGATTACTTTAAGGAGAAAATCTCTATCTTCATAATTGTACTTGTCGGAAGATGCTGAAAAAGTTTTAAATTTTTCAATTTTCGAAAAATCAGAGATTTCAAGGGAAAGGAGATTCCACCATTCTCTTAAACGTCCTTCACAGTATCGAACAACAAAATTTAATGGCAAAATTTGATAGAGCCTATATTTTTCAAATTTTGAAAATGTCCCTAGGGCTTCATGTAAAGTACCCACCAAAATTAAAATATCGTATATCAATTCAAGGGGCCGCATCATCAGCCAAATTGATTGGGGAAATTTAATTTTTTGCAGAAAAGTCGTCTGAGCAGTTTAGCCTCTAGTGTAGTTGACAGACGTACGAACATATGGCCAGACACATTTTGCCGTCAATGGACTTTTCGGTATCGAGGATCGACAAAACATGGTTTGTTGTTTCACCACGCGTAATAGGATCTTTTTATTCTTAATTTAGCATCTAGATTTATCTTATTTTTTATTACCAGGCCCTGTCATCAGAGTTTTTCTGCCAAAAATTCGCCGTTTCTTGCGCAGCATTACATAACTTTCTCTCTACTGCTTAAGAACTAGCGAGAAAGTAAAATGTACTCACTAATTTTATGAAATAATGGAACTTATACACAGATGTGTAGAAAAAAGGAACTACCGGAATTGTTCACCTCAAGCATCAGCGTACGTGTTCACTCGTCGATTCGCGTGCGTGTTCACTCGTCGATTTGCATGCTTGTTCACTCGTCGATTCGCGTACGTGCTTACTCGTCTGTTCGCGTTCATGTTCACTCGTCGATTCGCGTGCGTGTTCACTCGTCGATTTGCGTTCGTGTTCACTCGTACATTCGCGTGCGTGTTCACTCGTCAATTCGCGTGCGCGTTCACTCGTCTATTGCGTATGTGTTCACTCGTCTATTCGCGTACGTGCTCACTCGTCGATTCGCGTGCGTGTTCACTCGTCAATTCGCGTGCGTGTTCACTCGTCTATCCGCGTACGTGCTTACTCGTCTGTTCGTGTATATGTTCACTCGTCGATTCGCGTGCTTGTTCACTCGTCTGTTCGCGTACGTGCTTACTCGTTTATTCGCGTGCGTGTTCACTCGTCTATTCTCGTACGTGCTCACTCGTCGATTCGCGTGCTTGTTCACTCGCCCATTCTCATACGTGCTCAATCGTCTATTCGCGTACGTGCTCACTCATCTATTCGCGTGCATGTTCACTCGTCCTATGGGGGTGCGTGTTCACTCGTCGATTCGCGTGCTTGTTCACTCGTCTATTCTCGTACGTGCTCACTCGTCTATTCGCGTGCTCGTTTTCACTCGTCGATTCGCGTGCGCGTTCACGCGCCGATTCACCCACCTGAAACGCGTTGCCCGCCCGCCGTGTTTCATCTCACCCAAACAGTGCGGCAATAATTTGATTGACGAGATTGTTTATTTATGCGAGTTTGTTTGAAACATCCCACATGGCGGTGCGAAAATGTGGATAACGGCAATAGGCTTCATACAAATTATGAATAACCCATTCCCCGAGCTGCGGTATAGCTCAGCAATTGATCCAAATTAGAATAGACAGAACAACACAGTGGATCATAAAATAGCCGCTTATTCACGCTTCCAGTAATATATTTTTAAATGTGATAATAATTATTGAAAATTGAGAGTGATCCACATACAATCTTGATATAATTATTAGATAGGTTGTATTCCTCTCAATTTTCCTTTCCAATAAGAAATTTGTGCTTTGATTCTTCTATTTTCAAAACACACTGTGTTCTAGCCTCGAAATGAGCAAAATTATATACTTAAATACAACATTTGAGAAATAATTATTTTTATTATGCAATTATTTTACATTGTATTCAAATACAATTAAAGACAGCTATTTGTTACTGAACTATTTAACGTTTACAAACGCCGTGCCCACTGGGAGATCCCTATGCAAAGCAAATCTTCTGCCAGTTTGAAAATCTTTCACCCTCCGGAAATATCTTCAATGAATAACTGCCTGGCTCCAGCGTTCTCTCTATGGAGGCGGTCACACAACGCTGGAATTAATCGGCTTTACGACAATAAATAGCCGCATCACTCGGTAATCTTCATAAAAATTACACCCGCGTCAGCGAAACATCAAAACGGAACCCCCCGCCAGTCGGGGGAGCGGGGGGCGGGGGCCGGGCGGAGTGGGGCGCGGAGCGAGGCGAAGCGGGGGGGGACGGGCCGTTGGGGGTTAAAATAATTTCATCGGGTCGCTGGGTTTTCCCCGCCGCGCAGTCAGTTGTTTGGAACGCACGAGTAATTCAATTTTTCCGCACGAGCCCAGTGGCTGCGCGGACGCGGAGGGGAAGGGCTGACGAGGATGGGCAGGTGGGGGAGGGAAGAGGGGTTCGAGGCAATGGAGGTGAGGGTGGACTAGAGGGTGTGGGGACGGTGGAGTCGACGACGAAAGCAGACACGGGCGATTGCGCTGAAAGTGCGGTACCCGGGAGAGGTGACTCAATACATCAGCTAATGTCGCTGCTGTGTGTCTCTGACCGGGAAGTCCTAGGGTTCCCGACGATGGTTGGATTTTCGACACTAGCTTGTGAGGCTAGATCGAATTCAGACACTGTCTGGAGGATAATTCTATCGGCCAGCTGCTCTGATCGGTAGATTTCCATGGTTTCTCCGATCAATACCAGATGAATGCGGAAGCAGCACCCTAACAAATGGGACACGGACCGCACGCGATCTTTCCTTCCTCTTCTTTGTCCTATCCTCTCCTCTTACACACACACTTACACGAACATGCACTACACTACCACACATGTCGGGAGACCGGTCGGAGGCTTATAGCTTGTCCTGGCTGGACCCGTGCCCCGCTGGTGGGAGATACTTGGTTGAGGAAAACCCCGCTAGTTGACGGTGAGTCGGCGCTGGATCTCGCCATCTAGCGAGGGAATATAATCATGACCTCGTGAGAGTTAAAGATACGTAAGTTGGGACGGACGGATGGAGATCTCACTGTAAGAGATCCAAATGTGATGAGGGATGGTCTGGCTAGTGATTTAGGAAAGCAGGATGACAGAGGAAAACGGAATGTAGTGGCTGTAGGAGTGGTGCGCGCGGCAGGAGTGGTGTCAAGCAGGATGGTTGCGAGGTACGAACGTAGCACGACGGGAAAGGAAAGGAAAATCGAGGAGAACACGGCAAAACACGTAAGGATGTCAGAGAACTGGGTGAATCGGCTGCAGTGAAGGTGTGGTCCTTTGAATTGAATTGAATTGATGCCTTATTTTACGTGGCGAGACTCAGGCCATGAGGCCTGCCCTTCCGTCTGACCACGCAAATTTTGCTACGCTCCTTTCAACAACTAGCGGAGAAAGAAGGTATTATATCGGGCGACGAAACAGGCGATTTGAATTTAGCTCAGAGGCTTCACTTAGGCTCGAGGATCTTTTTTATGCAAGTAAATCTACTAACATAGGACAGCGGGCTTTACTTTCCCTCCGAACGCGATTTCCCCTCCGAAAGGCAGGGAACCCTTCGATCCCTTCGATCGGGTTTGAACCCACTAACAGCAGTCCGTTACGCTAACCGCTACACCATCACAAACCGCAAAACCTTTGAGGGGTGAAGCTACCTTCGCGAGAACAGAGGTGATCAGGGCGAGGGTCGGAGGCGATTAGAAGGGAAGTGGGGACGGTGAAGGTTTGGAGGCGATTGGAAGGTTGAAAGGTTGGAAGGTGGGGACGGTGCGGGAAGCAGGTCACCGGGCTGCGGGGCCGGGGGCGCGGGCGCGCGGGCGCTGGGCGGGTGGGAGGCCGGGCGTGCGCAACGGGTTGCATGCGTGAGCTGTATTATTAAGGGAGGCACTTCAGCGTGAAACGAGTTTAAGCGGCCGCCCATTTTTGCCTGGAATTGAATTGTGCGTGGTGCCGTGATCGGCCCGGCGCGTGCGCGCGCACGCGTGGGCGGCCGTGCGCACGTCACGGCCTGCCCGGGCGCGTGGGCGGCGCTGGTTCGCAGACCAGCCGCGAGCCCACGCGTGGCGCTTGTGGGCAGTTTTCGTCACGCCCACGGATTCTCTTGCAAAACCCTCGTGAAAATCTACATATTGATAATTGGGCAACATGGTAACCCACAATTTATAAATAAAAAAATAGTTATGAATAGTGCCTTAGAAATATCTCAGGCATCGAATGTTTTCGTCATGGGATATGTTTCTCGAGAGAATACGTGGTTATTAAAACAATGTTTTAAACAAAATTAATGTTTTGATTTGTTTATTATTGACGGTAGAATCGCTATTGGTGCAAATGAGCCTCATGTGGGTTACCATGCTATTGCCTGCAACTCTTCAATTGAAGGGCTCATTATCTCACATTCTTTGTGAAATTGAGTTATTAGCATTATACAATACTTCAAATATTATTATTTTATTGTATATGTTATTAAAATCAGTATGGACTTTAAAGCAAAGTGTACTGTGTTTAAAAGTTTTAACATGTATTGAGTTATATGAGGGACGTTCAGGTAAAACCTTATTGTCTCAGAACTATGTCAGTATGGGATAGCCCCTTCGTTTAGATGAGCCCTTCAATTACGGAAATTATAAAAACATGTTAGGAGTTCTTGGAGGTCTACATAGATTGTTAGATTAAATTATTGTTTTGTGTTGCTAGAAGCATCCACCTTTGAAAGTCATTAGTTACGTAAGTTCATGTTATATCTCGATGAGATGGCGATGTTTCTCTCTCCGACGAAATACGAGATTCAACACTGACAGGTACATCTGCCTGCGCATCACCGCCCATTATGGAATAAGCTCTAAACGTCTGATAGATCTCTCGGCAAGTGCGATAGTGTAATGTAAGTGTGTGTGAAAATGTGGGAGAGAGAGAGAGGGGAGGGGAGACCAAGGACGAAATGACGGGAAGATTGCACATAACCAATTTGTTACGGAAATCTCAGGAAAAAATAACATTTATTACATATCTCATTATTTTATTATTGTCTGCAACAACGTAGTTTGTGAGATTGATGCTGAAAGTTTGTGAAAGGAATCTCTCAGCTTTGAGCGCTGTCTGTGGCTGATATTCGACCTTTACTCAGAAACTGTGACGAGATTATCCATTGTTGTGGTAGGATTTCTATAGTCAGCTGAAGTGTCGATCGAGTCTGAACTCTCTCGATCAGTTCCAGGCTAACACCGAAACAGCAAAAATAACTGGCCACCGACCATGCACAATATTTCATTAGCCAACCTGTACTACTCTTTCATAAGGTCTGCTGTAGCGTTATCCGGTTCACATACGTCCTAACTTCCATTATCTCTCGAAAAAGATTTAATGTGCGCGATTGCCACGACAAGGCACTAACTGGAACTGCGAACGCCATCGGAAAGAAAGAAAAGAATGCTTTAATTAGAATTTTAATGTAACCGAATCGGCGACCAGATTTTACCGCTACAGACCTCAGTATTTGAAAATTCCAATGAAAATGCAAGATTCACATTCACACAATACGTGGAGCGACATACCTCTGTGGTCGGCCCGAACAGATATTGCGTTGTTGATCGCGCATTTCAATGGCTTGTATCAACTGACGAGGCACTGGGTGTGCCATGCCCCGCGCTCCGATTCTCGCCACATAAAATAAAGGCAATTGCAATTCAAATCAATTCAGGTCATTTTAATTCAATCGCATTGTCGTCGCACAGCTGGCAAATCATCAAAGGCCGGTCGAGGAACAGCCAGTGGTGATTGTGAGAGCGCGTGGCGGGAATGACGTCATAGAAATGAGGGCGAGAGGGAGTCGGGAGCGGTGATAAGCTCAGTGGCAGAGGTGACCGCTTCAATAGATGTGGAGATATAGGCAAGTCTTGTAAGAGCATTTGAATATCGGTAATGGAGATAGCGAATCGTGGTAAAAAAATTGCCGTAAAAGCAAAAAATTGGTGGTTTATGCTAAGGAATGGAAAGATTAGAACCAACCTGGTTTTTACTCTCTGTAGAGCGGAGCCCTTGGATCTTAATGAGACCCTATATGGGGTATAATAATAATAGTAATAATAATAATAAACAATAACAATAAATATATTGTTAAATAATGCTGGCCCACCTAGTGCAGACGTTTGCGGAAGCCGTCGTCTGCACCGAGGAGTCTGCATGTTTGAGTCCTATGTAGGCATCGTCATATTTGTGATTGTCCCTTCCCCCCTCATCATCATCATCATCATCATCATCCTATTACTTCATAATTCATAATTGAAGGCGTAACAACTTTGTTTTACCAAGAGAGACACCTGAAAAGCTGGTCCCTATAATGACACGTGAATTTTTGGGATAGAAAGTTACTAAGTAATTACCTGGATTTTAATCATACAACTCATTGTGTCAATCGTTCTATTGAATAAAAAATACCTTAGACATCTTTTCCTATTTTATACGAGTCACTAGAGAAGCCACTGTAACATATTTTTGTTCAAATATTATTACATGTTTCCTTCCATATCCCCAGTTTTCACGTGTAATTGTTTTACACGAATATTTGTCGGTGATTCTCAAATTGAATATACCTTTAACACTTCCTAAAGTATTTTCCCTTCTCTTGAATTTTTTGATGACCTTAACCCTGTGACCTTTTCTGTGAACAGCATTTAGTGGCGATTGTGTTGAAAGCAAATGAGAACGGGGGCGTAACGAGAAATTGGCCCAACAGAAGTGGGAATGTGGTAGAGATGACGATGGTGGGCAGTGATGGTGATTGCGTACCCGGTGAGAGACTCTGAGAGAGAGAAAGGGAGATGGAGGGAGAGATGAAGGCGGTGAAAATGGAAAAGCAGAATGTGAAAGTGGCAGGCAAGATACCAAGAGAGTGGACGTCAGGAGAAAGCGATCACAAAAGACAGAACCATGAGGCGAAGAGGTGGGTGGGAGTGAACGGACGGCCAGAAGAGGTGACGGCTAGAGAGGAAGGAAAATGAAAACGGAGAAGGCAGGGTTTATAGGGATCCTGGAAGGGGAGGGAGGGAAAGAGGAATAGGGAGAAAATTGTTCGTGTTGAGGTGGGGAGAGGAAGAATTGTGTGCCGTCCCGCACGTGTTGAGACACGACGTACGCCGGTGGGGGTTCTTACTGTGTGCATTGTTTGTTATCCTTTCGCTCCGGGATCGAGCCGCCATTCCATCGTCGTATCTTGCCCTCTTTCCATCCCCACGCCACCACCGCCCCTTCCCCATCCACCGCCTCACCCTTCCGCTAACCCATGGTCACCTCTCACCGCCTCACCCCTTCCGCTAACCCATGCTTCCCTACCCTGCCCTTGCACCGCCTTTGCCACAGGCTCCGCCCCCGCTTCCGTCTCCGCCACCGCCAGTGCCATCACCACCGCCACCGCCACTGCCACCGCCACCGCCTCCACCTCCGTCTCCTCTACGGCCTTCGCCACCACTGCCTACAACATCGTCACCGCCACCGCCACGCCACCGCCACCGCCACCGCCACCGCCACCACCACGCCACCGCCACCGCCACCGCCACCGCCACCACCACCGCCACCGCCACCGCCACGGCCAGTACCGCTGCCACTGCTACTACCACTGTTACTGCAACTGTCAGTGCCACCACCATTCCCACCGCCGTTGCCACTTACACCTCTATCTCTATCTCTACCGCCACCGCCACTGCCACCGCCACCGCCACTGCCACCGCCACCGCCACTGCAACCCCCACCGCCACCCCTCCACCTCCACCTCCTCTTCTAGGCCCCAGCTCCCCACCCTCGATCCCCGCTCCCCCTCACACCTATCACTCATCCTTCCTTACTCCTCCTCCGCACCGCCTCCGCTCTCACCCTACACCCACTCCATCCCTCCTCTCGCTTCGTCTCTCATCCCCTCCACACCCCCTCCCCCCCTCCCCCTGCCTCCAGCCGCCGGCCGTCAGCGGTCGTCCCGCCCGCGCCGCGTCCCGGTCAATGGGAGCGCGTTGCGATTTATTTGTCCGTGCCGTGCCGTGCCGTGCCGCGCCGAGGCCCGAGGCGCTGAGGCCGCGAGGACAATGAGGACAGCGCGCTCTTCGCCGCGCTTCCTCGCCCCGGGCCGAGAGGTTTGCTCAGCGACAGTCAACACAATAAGTGCTTTGTTCTTAATCAATAGAGCACCCGACATTGGAGGGCCGGACGATTTAATACTGCGGCAGTGAATGCTGCGTATAGAGCATGTGCAATCTCTTTACGCCGATAAAAGGACATTTGCGGTGGATTGTAGCAGTTAATACATGCTTTAACAGTAACAAGGGCAAATTATTAAATCCTCTGATCTAAATATATTTTTCTCTTTCATGTTGAATTTTGCGTTACGTTTTAATTCACTTGTCACTGAATGCTACATGCTGAGAATTTGTAATAAAATTGTACGAATAATTATATTTGTATTAAAACTGAGACAAAAAGTTTACCTGAGCAGAGAGGGATAACAAAATGAAATGAATTTGTTATCAAATATTCCGAAGTCATCTCCTAACGTGTTCTGACATATCTACTGAATTCTTATAACTGTAAAATAATGGTGTATTTGTGCCCCCAGAAACTAAATCGGCCTTGACCTCGATCATCATTTAATCGGAATTTCTTACTACAATTATATTCTGCTTTATATGTATCGATATTGTACGGAAAGAGTTCATACCAACAGATTTGAAGTACTTAACTTCCTTTATGAGCCTTAGTGGAAGTTTGTGTAATCTTGTAATGAAAATACAGAAGTGAGTATAAAATATCAGCTCGTGAGTATAAAATATTCTGGAAAATTTTCGACGTTTTGTTGCATAATCATACTTCCGCTCTGCATTTTCTAAATGAATCTATGTCAAATAAAGCGTCATTTGTATGTGGAGCTGCAAAATCGCTGAAATATTGTTGTCGAAATGCTGGTCTAAACACGAGGGAAATGATTGTGACATAGAAGAGATGAGACATCAAATTCTGTGGACGCATTACACCACATATGCCACACAACTGCCGCAACAGATGACATTTGTACATAAAGTAATCAATGGGTTTTGAATCTATTTGTTTGAATCAATGTTTTCCGATGATAATGCAAACTAAATAGCTGGACGTCCAAATGAAATGAACATCGGCAAAATACGAGTGCTCAAACCCACAGAGATATTGCAGTGGGAAGTAGTGAGATTTAAAATAGGGACATAACATTTTTAGATTAACGTTTCTTTCTTTCCTAATTTTGCAATTTTCAAATTCAATTATAATTTACAATTTGTACATACACATTCAATATTTAATAATTCACTTTATGTAGTTGTTAATTTTTGTATTGATTTATCTTTATTGTAAATATTAAGTAATAATTATGTTATGTTCGGAGAAATATACGTAAGAGAATTGTGTTAGCTAATTAAGAAACTGGGTTGGATGAGAAATATAAACTATCGTATAAATGCTGCGTCTTATGCCCAGACTGTTACGACAAAGCTGTTTTTCACAAGTAGCCAAATTGTGGAAATATGATAAATGAAAAAAAGATAATTTCGGACTTCACCTGCCTAAAAATGGTATTATCTACATAGCACTAACTTAAGTATAGTGATTGCTCGAGTGTGCGACGTCTTCGTGTTTGCAAGAAGTAATTTGGCATAAAAGTTTGTTGGAGAGTACCTATTGTTCAGGCAGAAGGTTGTATTATGTAATTTGCCAGGCGAACTCGGATGCGCCAACTGACATATCGTGAGTGTAGGTATACTGATATCGTGTAAAGAGAAATTTACAATTGACAGAATGCAATTACACACCTTGCCTCTGACTGGCATTAGAAACATCTTATCAGCATTCTGATACCTGTACATCCACACCTGTTGATTGTTGTTACCGTGAATTACGTCACCTGTCTTCCTCGTGATGGTTACTGACAAATTCATCCACTTAAGTCCGAAATATGCTTAGAAGCTCTTTCTGTTTCAGACTTTGTACATCCATTTTACGTAACGTGAGCATTAACAGGCTAATTGGGGAATTTCCTGAGAGGAATCGTCCCATCTCATCCAGTTTGTGCTACAACGCGTGGAGCAGCTTTGGTTGATTGATTGATAGATAATGATTCCGAGCGCGTGAACTATAAGGTCATTACTCCTGTACGTGTAGTGCATATTTTTCGTCGATAGGAGGCTGTTATCTTCCCCCCTAGCGAGATCCAGCGCCTACCTACCGTGGACTAGCTGGGTTTCCCCAACCAGGTATCTCCCATCAGCGGGGCACCGCCCCAGCCGGACACGCTCCCAGCTCTCGACCGGACTCCCGGCATATGTGGTAGTGTAATGCATGTTAGTGTAAGTGTGTGTGTAAGAGGAGAGGATACGACAAGGAAGAGGAAAGAAATATCGCACACGATCCGTGGCTCGTTTGTTAGAGTACTGTTCCGGCATTCGCGTGATGTTGATCGCAGAAACTGCGGAAAACTGCAGATCAGAGCTGCCGGTCGCTAGAATTTTCCTCCAAACAGCAACTGAATACGACCTAGCTGACAAGCTAGAGTCAAAAATTCTGCTGCCGTCGAGACAGGAATCTAGGACTTCCCGGTCAGAGGGACTGCAGTGACATCAGTTGATGCTCTGGCACACCTCTCCCGGTAATACGATTTGGGCTGCTCCTTCTCTCTGAATCTGAATCAGTGACATTGTCGCTGATTCAATCCGTGAGAGCCGAAGTCACTGTTATCTTCAGCCGAAATGTGTAGTTTCGCTGACAATCAGCGAATATGCGAACCTTTTCATAATGACCGCCAGCATTTCACTGGTCGTCAGTGGTAAAAGTGCCGTGCCACCTTCGCTCACTGACCGTTCAATCGTCTTCACTGATTCAAACAGTGAAGTTTCACTGATTCCAAAAGTGGACCCGACTTTCACTGATTTGTTCAGTTCAATTCACTGATCGTCAGTTGCAGGGTTATAACTGACACCATCAATGAATAGTCACTGTCAATCAGTAGTTTTTCACTGATTCAGACTTAGAGAGTTCGTGATGCACATGAGGACGCTTCCATCAGAAATGCGAGTCCTCTGAGACGCGTGCCACCAGCGTGACAAGGGGCGAAAGAGGACCGAAAAAAGAGGCATCCGCGTGAACGAAACGAGGCGGTTCAGGACCCGCGCAGACGGCGACTTGCGTTAAAATTAGTGAATGAATTGGAATGTCTTGACTGGTTACGCCGAGGATAACGCGGAGAGCATCGGAACCGCAGAGCGAAATTTAATATTCCCCTCCGGCGCCGCCGCGTTTCCCCAGGGCCACCCGAGCGCTTTCCAATCTCTGCGAATGCTCTTAATCCATTATCGATCGGCCGCCGCAAACAGCCGGTCGGCGCCGCCCGCCCGCCCGCCCATTCGGAACGTCGCGACGCGCTGACCTCTTCCTTAAAGTCCATTCCCAATGCAAACGTAAACATAGGCATTACGCATAGGCATTGTTTCCTATATTATTTCAGTAGCATACCTTCTCTTTGCGGCTCTCACGCGCAACCAATCTTTATAAATGAGATCTCTAAAGAAAGAGAATTTCTCGTTTCAGAGATCATTTGTCTCCACCATAAGGTACATTTTGGATTATATTAAATATAAGTTTTACGTAATACGTAATTTAATAGAAATATTCGTTTGTTTTACTTATGATTCACAAACGTAAAACTTATATTTAATATAAGCCAAAGTGTACTTGATGATGGGAGACAAATGATCTCTGAAACGTTGTTAAACTCTAACCTGTAAAACTCCAACTTCGTTTTTCTTCAACCTTGTATGAAATATATTTTATTATCACCTGATCTGATTGTCTATAATTAATGGAACCTTTCTTTTTGCAATGAAGAATAGAGAATCAATAACAACTTATTCCTTGCACTTTTGTTTATGGCATTGAGAATTTTAATGTGTTATTCGAATACATTATTTAAATAAACCTGAAAAAGAAACAGGCGGGGAAAACAGAGGTACATATAATTGAAATCAACTATTGCAAATTATTGAAAATTTCCAGTTTCGAGGATGGTGTCTGTAAGTGAATGAAGAATACACGTCTCTTTCAGTAAGCTGAGGGTAATGAGACGGGAGGAAAGGTAGAATGTGGCTCTGGCGGAGCGGCACGAATCGACAAAGTAGAGTAGAGGAATTTCAGGAAGTGAGAGGGGATGAACGTGGGCGAATGGGAGTGAGGATGAGGGTGTATTGGGGGAGCCAGTGGAGCGGCGTCTGCCAGGCTTTGTCGCTCGCAACATGACACGGCCCCCGGCGGGCAGTTGATGGCCACGTGAGGAAAGAAGGATCGGCCTCAGGCGGGTTGGGGTAAGGACGGGGTGTGGCGGGACTACTGGCGAAGCATGGGCGTAAGGGGTTCTGAAGGGTCACAAGGTAGACGAAGAGACTGATATGAGCCACAAGGTGTGTTCTAGGACTAGGACCACAGGCAGGCGAATGATTGGGTCTGGCCTGGCGGTCGGCGTAGGACGGTCGGACGGGTCTGTCCGAACAAAAGAGAAGGGGCGGGGCGAGGGCTGGCGGGCGGGGTGAGTGCTGGTGGGGTGAGCGGTGGCAATCGGGGTCTAGCGGGGGCGAAAGGGATTCTAATGAAGGAACGCAAGCTAAACGAAGAGACCGGTATGAGCAATAGGGCATGGTGTATTTCTATGGAGGAGAGACTTCAGGCAGGCGAAGGATTGGGTCTGGTCTGGCGGTCGGCCTTGGCGGTCGGACGGGTTTGCCCGGACGGTTGAGAGAGATGGGGCTGGCAGCGAGAAGTAGAGAGTAGACAGTAGAGAAGGGGTGAGGACATGTGAGGCGACGACTTGCAGTCGGAGGACGTTCGGGGCGACGACTGGCGCGGCGACGACTGGCGGGGCGAGGACTGGTGGAGCGAGGACTGGCGGGGCGAGGACTAGCGGGGTGAGCGGTGGTGACGGGGGTCGAGCGGGGCCGAAAGGGATTCTGATGAAGGAACAACGCTAGGCGAAGAGACCGATTTGAGCAACAGGGGACGGATAGTGGAGGCCGCGGATACACCGGGTGTTCCGGGCGAAGGAACGGCTCTGTCCGGGCGGTCGGCCGGGTCTGCCCGGACAGCAGTGACGGGGCGGAGCGGGCGGGGGCGGGCGGGGGCGTATCGCGGGGGCATCTGCGGTGTCGCGTGCTCAACAGGTATTACTCGCCCGTCGCCCACCGCCTCGGCGATTTATGCCTCGGGAGGGGAGGGGAAGTCCAGCCCAGAGGGGGAGGGGAGGGGAGGCGCATAAATCCGGGCGTAACCAGTGGCGACCTCGCTCCCCCAGGACGCGCGGCTGAGGATATGCGCGGCACGCGGACGACGCGAGAGATACGGGAAAGATGGAGGAGAGAAAGGCCCAGAGATATTCGGCGAGAGATGTAAAGAGGAGAATGGGAGGAGAGAAACCTTGTTTAGTTGGTGCGACAAATGGTTCGATGAATATGACTTTTTTTTATTTTCTCGTATACGTTAATATTCATTTCCCCGACATATTAGCTGCGGGGGGTGAAGCGTTAGTGTTGAGGATCCTCATTTCAGAGTCTGGATTAAAGTTACATTATCTGCATGGGGCTCAGAATTCTCAGGGACTCATAATTCCTTGTTGAAAAATTACGAACGTATCAAGTAATTTTCTGTGTTGAATGTGAACGACAGTGGGAATAATAAAAAGATATTTCAACGCCATTCTTTGGTTTTGTTCATGTCTTTCAAATAATACTCACATTAATTAATTGGAATAATTGGAATAATAAATTTTTATCTTCAATAATATATTTGTACATGGGGGGAAGTAGAAACTTTTACATATGGAGTAATACACATGGTTCTGAGGAAGTTATGTAATGTGCGGAAAAATCGATTTTTCTGATTTTGTGAAATACAAATTTTGGGGCCCCCTGTTTATGAAAAAGTGATTTTTTTCAAAACGTCCGTCCGTTCGTTAGTTCGCCTGTCCAATCGTTCTGTGAACAACACTAGCGTCTAAAGTATTCATGTAAGATTTTGTCAAAATGAATATTTACAGATGGATGTGGCCAGATGGTAAACCTTAGGGAGAAATTGAATTCGGGGGATATTTTACATGAAGCCAGTTGAATACTTTCAAAATATTCTAAAAAATGGCTACCAAAATTTTCTTTATTTTTTTTTGGTAAAAATACAGTGAAACTCTCTTAAAAAGAAGCAATAGGTCCAATTTTCTTTGTGAACTCGGAGATTTTGAAATAAACCTTTGAATTTTTTTGAAGTCCCTGGCTGAACTTAATTTTTTAATTCAGAGATTTTTTCTTCAAATAAAATTTGAGTTCGACACTTATTTTTTTAATTAATATCAAGCATTGTTTTGTAAATATATATTTTTTGCGTAATTTTGAATTAAATATGGCCATTAATTTTTTTAATTCTCCGAAAGGGATCAGAACAGCATTAATGCCCAATCAGCTCGTATATTTCCTACAATATATATATATATATATATATATATATATATATATATATATATATATATATTATTTTTGAGCGACTGGAAGCCTTGTGATTTTGAAAAACATTCTTTAAATTTTGTTTCATATGAAGCCTCCGGGACATTTCGTAATTTTTATCAAAAATGGAACTATTTTTTTCTTTAACTTTCTAGTAAGAATAGAGAAAAATATACTTATAAAAATCGCAAGGGTCTGATTTTCACTATTATCTGTGAAGTTTTGAAAAATATAACAGTTTTAATTTCCCACGCTCGTAAAAATATATTATTGAAGATAAAGATTTTTATTCTAATTAAATAACGTTATTACGCTTTGAAAGACATAAAAAGCCGAAGTATGGCGTTGAAATGTCTTTTATTTCTTTCACTGTCGTTGTCATTCAACACGGAGAATGTTTTTATTCCTTTTTGTTCAACAAGGAATTATGAGCCCTGAGAGTTATAATAAGCTCTATGCTCTTCGACTTTAAGCCAGTGTCTGAGCTGAGGACTCAACCTCAACATTAGAGCTTCAAATCACGCAATTAATGTCGGGAAAATGAAGGATATGAAATGGAGAAATATTAATGCGTACTTGAAAAATCGCTAGTTGGGTTGGGTGCCAAGGGCATGCACCTCTCAAATACTGCTGAGATTGACAATAGATTTATATTTCTTGTATCGGGCAGAATTGAAAACTATTCCTCTAAATAAAATAATGCGCCATTTCTTTAGTAAAGTATTTTATTGACTCATAAATCTGATTTGTTGTTTAATACCTAGTTATACCAATTTTCCTAGAAAGTTGCAAAAGCATTATATGAAAAAATTTTAAAAAATCAATCGTTGAAGTAAAACAGCTTAGTGGGAGGAAAGCTTTTTTTCACTTTTAGGAAAGAAACATATGAGTTCAATATGAATTTTTCGTATAAACTCTATTTATTTGTTAAGACTGCAGTAACTTAAAATAACTCCAACTCGTATCTGAGGGCTTAGGAAATCTACGTCCTGTAAACTATTGCGCCACATCAAAGCTTCCTTCTCCAAACGCCCCTCATGTCATTTTTTTTCTCTCTTCGAATCCATACCAAATGCAACCCACCTTCCCTCGTGGGCTGAAGCATATCCGTCCCAGTTCACCAGCGCGGTGCCGGTGAATATTAAACCGTCATGCACGTGAAAATCGGGTGCCTATCCTTTGGTTTTACGAGTCCCGGGCAAGTGATTTGTTTGCCGAGCGTCGGGCGCACTGAAGGGGGGGGAGAGACCCCCCCTCTTGGGAGTCGCGTGCGGCAAACGGACCGATGTGGGGGAGCAGTATTCCACCCACACACCGCACTCGAGGGTGACCAATATGCTGAGGGTTGACCACTACTTTCAAATTAAGCAGATGGTGGTGGTCGAGAAAATTACGAATGAGTTAAAATCACGAAGATTAAGCTCTCGCAGCTAATATGTTGGGAAAATGAAAGATATTAACTGGCACCATCTGCGTCTTCATTCTTGTGGATTTAAAACTATTAGTTTCAATAACCAAATTTGTTTATTCTATTTACGATTCTTTATCCAGTGTCTTGTATTTTTGTGGTCCATTTATTTCAACGAATTAAAATACATACAATTCATATATTCGTATGCGTATGAGCACTAGTACATCTCTGAACGGAACGAAATGTGATAATTTTTCTGTAAATAAATATTGAGTGATAAATCTAATTAATGTAAGTACTGCAATGGACATTATAATTAATATCTTGAATTTTGATTTAGAGTATTCCCTTGTCTTTGAAGCAGATGTTATTCAGCCATCAATATCGAGTGTGACAAAAGTGTTATTAACTTGTGTTCATTGTGCTTATTGCACGTATGTACTTATGTTTATTGGAATGTAATGATTTGCGGTTATTGTATAAAACTATTCACTAGTCAAGACATCGAAGTTGAATATATATATTTTTTTGTATTCCGGCATGATAAACGACCTTTTCTGTTGCAAGAAATCGTTCATAATCGGGTGTTTTAGGCACAAATGATGACGTATTATATTTTACGACACGAACGATTCCATCATCACACATTCAGCCAATCGCAGCGTGAGAAGGTTAAGGTAAACGGAACAGCGGACCACCATTTTCTCGCAAGGATGTCATGTACCAGAGACATCACAGAAAAGTTTCTTCGCAAAATTAATTTTTATTCTCTTACAAATTTTTAATGCTGTCATTAAAAAAAAAGTAGCATATGCCACTCGTTTATAATGTTGCTTTACTTGTATTCGTACAAATTTGAAAACTCGCTTCTAACGTCACTAACTTTCAAAATGTGTACTCATACAATAAAGCTTAACGTTATAAACTAATTGCATAAACTATTATTGTGCAGTTGCATGGAATACCTTGGAGCTTCGTTGACATGTTTTTATGCCCCAGATTAGCCCTTCAGTGTTTGGTAACCATTGGTTTAGATACTTTCGTTCGTATGTACTTTATTTGCTTTGTATCCAAACAAGTTAAGGAAATAATTCAAGTCATTTATCCCGTGAATCACTTTGACGGGTATTACTCTTAAAATTGACATTTTAAATAAATTGTACTAACTGACGTGAGTGATTAATGGTAGTTCGTGCTGCAGGATGTCTACGTAATTTGAATAATGGTATGTGAGGTCTTTCCAACGAATAACACATTCAATTAGGTCATAGTTCTATTTCAAATTTAAATGTATGTGTGTTGGACGATGATGCCAAATTTATGTAAATGGAACTAAAATTCCTGTGAAAGTTCGATCAACTATATAACGGTCATTGCTTAGTGACATTTATAGATTCATATATCAAACAAACGTGACACATTTCGAAAAGTATCGTTTTGTATGAAAACGATTTTATCCCGAGTCGAGCCGTTTATTTCGCCATTTATATCGACTGTCTTGTGAACTCTCTTCTTTTCTCTCTACTTTCTAGCGAAATTTTCAATGTGAAGATATACTATTTTTCAAATATATTTCTTCACTTAACTAAAAAATGACGATTTTTAATATGTGCTTTCCTTACGAGGCGACGATACTTGATAATTACGTAATATCTTTATTTTGGGCTTTTTCCCATTATAACGTTCATTCTTTTCTTTAGACATTGTTCGTTTTTCAGCTCACCTCCACCGAGCTCGGCATATTTCCGTAGCGAATGTCGCAGTTAAAGAGTCGGCTCGGAGATTCGTTTCGAGCGATTCGTTCCCGTGCGATTCGTTCCCGTGCGATTCAGAGGGCGGCGCCTGGGAGACACAAAGCCAAGGCCTCCTGATGTCCCCGCCCCCCACCCTCGCCCGCGCGCATCCGGTGAAGGAGAATTGATAGAAACGGCGGGCCGGCTTATCGGCGCGGCGCAGGGTAGGGCAAGGCTATTGCTCCCACGCGCAGCAGAAGTGAATTGATTCATCCACTTTGCCTTCCGCCCCTTTGCCTCACCTGGCGCCCTCACGGAGGCATCTTGCCAACGGGGGTGGGGCGGAGAGGGCGAGGCGGGGCGAGGCGGGGCGAGGCGGGGCGAGGCGGGGCGAGGCGGGGCGAGGCGGGGCGAGGCGGGGCGAGGCGGGGCGAGGCGGGGCGAGGCGGGGCGAGGCGGGGCGAGGCGGGGCGAGGCGGGGCGAGGCGGGGCGAGGCGGGCGAGGCGGGGCGAGGCGGGGCGAGGCGGGGCGAGGCGGGGCGAGGCGGGGCGAGGCGGGGCGAGGCGGGGCGAGGCGGGGCGAGGCGGGGCGAGGCGGGGCGAGGCGGGGCGAGGCGGGCGAGGCGGGGCGAGGCGGGGCGAGGCGGGGCGAGGCGGGGCGAGGCGGGGCGAGGCGGGGCGAGGCGGGGCGAGGCGGGGCGAGGCGGGGCGAGGCGGGGCGAGGCGGGGCGGCGAGGCGGGGCGAGGCGGGGCGAGGCGGGGCGAGGCGGGGCGAGGCGGGGCGAGGCGGGGCGAGGCGGGGCGAGGCGGGGCGAGGCGGGGCGAGGCGGGGCGACACGGGGCGAGGCGGGGCGAGGCGGGGCGAGGCGGGGCGAGGCGGGGCGAGGCGGGGCGAGGCGGGGCAAGGCGGGCGAACGCGGGGCGACGCGGGGCGACGCGGGGCGACACGGGGCGACGCGGGCGACGCGGGGCGACGCGGGGCGACGCGGGGCGAGGCGGGCGAGGCGGGGCAAGGCGGGGCAAGGCGGGGAGAGGCAAGACGAGGCGGGCGAACGCGGGGCGACGCGGGGCGACGCGGGGCGACGCGGGGCGACGCGGGGCGACGCGGGGCGACGCGGGGCGACGCGGGGCGACGCGGGGCGACGCGGGGCGACGCGGGGCGAGGTGAGGCGGGGCGGGGCGAGGTGGCAACATAAGGAGGGGTAGAGCAGGAAAGGATGGTGAGATGAGGTGGGGTGGTGGGGTGGAGCGTGGAGGAGCAGGGATCAATTGAGTGAGGGTTCTTTTTCATTTGCATCACATAAAAAAAAAGGAATATCAATTGCTTCCTTTCTTTGCACGCCCTTATCTCACAAAAGGTTAACTACAATTTAAAAAAAGTGGATATTGTAATTGAAAGAACAACTTTATTACTTCATCTAATTGAAATGTTTATAATCAATAACTTCTGCTTTTATTACAGGATGTGTTTCTGAATATATCACATGCACGTGTTTATGAATATGTTCTCTAAGTTAAAATATACACGAGTATTTGTAAATATATTCGAATCCATCATATTCAGTGACAGTTACAAACGACATGAAGTGTCTTCGGACATTTTTAATTGTGATAAATCCCTTAGCATTATTTAATTTTAATTTTGTTTTACAATGTAATATAAATAATTGCGCTTACACAATCATAATTATATTTTACGATGAATTAAAAGTATTATAATATAATTGAAACTCAATGAAAAGCAATTTGGAAGAGGGAAAAAATTTACGAGTAAAAATAGGAATTCAGAGACTACTATTATGTAATTTAATTCAACATTTCAAATATCGAAACGTTATTCTCAGTGCGTATATTTCCCAGTTTATAATAAAATATAATACAAAATATTATATAAAAATAAATCTCCCAAATAGAATATATATGCAAGAAATACTTCTTTATAACAGTTCATGATTTAGGTAAAAAGAATTCTATTAACATCACTTGCTGTCCATTATATTATTTTATTATGCTGGAAAAATTTGTTACTATAATATTTTTATCAGAAAATTATGATAAAGAATATCTTATTTCTTCATAGACCAACGCAGATCCACATTGAAGACGTGGAATAATTCAGGATATAATACAAATAAAAATATTAAAATGAACTATTTGATACCTTACCGCGGATAACACCAATGTGAGAAAAATGCATTTTAATTTGATTGTAATGTGATTGTAAGCAATCTGAATATCATAAATGCTCCATCATTTACGGGCTTTAATTAATGCAATTGTGTGAATATGACTATTTCCTAGTGAAAAAATTGATAAACGCGTTTCAGTCAACAAATTAAGATTAATCAGGTTTTATGCAGGTTTTATGCAAAAAGTACGTATTTTACTCTATTCCATTTAGAATAGGGAAAAGGATATAACACCGTTTGTTAATTTATTTAAGTCATCCAGACCATTTTGTTGGTGTACTGTACCGGTTTCAAACATGAAATATGACGCAGAATTCTCGAATTACGCACAAGCTTAATTACGAATAAAACATGAGTTGTTCACGACAGTGCTTTGTTTTGTTACCGCCACGTTACTCATTATGAAAATACGAATATTCATTAAGATCGGGTCAACTCCTGACCTCACTACCCAGTCCTGAAAGTGAAATTCTCGTGGGATCTCGGGGTTGGTTGATTAATGGATTATTTTGCGTTTTCCAGCGCTTCAGCTGTTGTGGTCATTAGTGCCATAGGAATAGTGAGTGTTATTGTTCTTCACAGGATGTAACGGTGATCATAAGAAGATCATCCAGGATATCAAAATTAGAAAAAATAAGAAATTTAAAAATAAGAGAAAAATGAATAAAGTTCATACAATTGTAGAAATGATTCAATACAAGCAATTACAATGGTTTGGTCATGTGAAAAGAATGAAAGATAATAGAAGTCCAAAAATAATTTTAGAGTGATTTCCGGTGGGTAGGAAGAAAAGAAGACCTAAACACAGCTGGTTGAGAGAAATTAAGGGAATTTTAAAGGACAAGAACTTAACAGACGAGGATTATGAAGATCGGGACAAATGGAGAAATAAAATTAAAATTATGTAATTTATTAGAATTGTGGGTAACAGAAAGTTGTTTTCTATAACAATGTAAAACTGTGAAATAAATAAAATAACAGTGATCTTCCCCTGCTGAGTGGTGAGTGTAGTGGCGGTTAAAACATAGGTACGCCCACCGCCACTCATACCCTCGGCGGCGCCACGTCACCGCGGGAAGGCGCGCCACGGCAGCGCCGGGGCGGTGGCTGCGGCGGGGAAGGAGGGGTAGCGCACGGCCCCTCTCCCCCCCCCACCGCCCTCCACGGGCGGGGACCGGGCTGGCTGCGGCCGGGCGGGCCGGCACTTGTGAGATTGCGCCCGCACCGGAAAGACTTGATTACCCAGATATTCATTGTGTTCGACCCTGCTAGTTATTGGAATTCGTATTTTGGTATTTGGACTTAGACTCTGGACTGTGTAACGACCTGGCAGCTTTTTTGGAACTTCTTTTGGATTGCGGCACCTTGGCAGTGAACGCTATACCGGTCACATCAGTGAGATCAGGCGTCAACATGCATGTTGGCGTACGAGATTTTTCTCTACCAGCAGGGCCCCTCCTTAGTTGAAGCAAGCTCTAAGCTCCCGAAGAAAAGGTTGAGGATAGAGGAAGGAGGAGGGAGGAAGATCGCGGTCGGTCTACGACCCGTCAGTTAGAGTAGTGCTTCGGCATTCGCCTGATATTGATCAGAGAAACCACGGAAAACTACCGATCAGAGCAGCCTGCCGTCAGAATACTCCTCCAGACAGCGCCTGAATTCGACATATTTCTCTAGCTAGTGCCGAAAAATTCTACCACTGTCGAGACTCGAACCTTAGGACCTCCCGATCAGAAGTACTGCACTGATATCAATTGATGCTTTGAGCCACCTAAACTGATTTCTATTTCATGAGGTGGCGTGTACCTCTGAATATAAGGAAAACAGAGAATAAGAAGAGTGGAAGAAGGAAGAGAGAAAAGAGCAGAAATTCAATAAGGAGAAGACTCGGAAAAGAATAACTCCCCAGTGTACCCCCTAACTACCACTGTGGAATCGTTCTTATTCATTTCTTTGCTCTCAAAAAGAAAGCGAGTAATGACTTTTATGGGTTTTACAAAGAACTCTGTGAAGTTGGAAACAACATTTGTATTTCGTCGTGTGTCTGTACAGCTTCAGTTATAGATTGCACCTGGCATCCGCAGTTTCTTATGTATTGCAAGATCGTACTGTATAAACCATATCGCGGGGTATATGCATGAATTTAGGAAAGACGAGGAGAACGGGTGATTGCAAAGGGTTTGAAGCCCGTTGTTTTAAGTTCTGGTCCGGCGTACACCTCTTGATCGAAGAAAGTCATGGAGTCATCCTCATACAGTAACGGGAAATATCATCTTTATTCAGGTCGTTACATCTCCCCAGCAGCTTAATTGACGTCAAAAATTTGGGACCGTCGGGAGATGACCTTCCAGTCTACAAAGCTTCAATTACAGTCTGTTCATGTTCAAACATTTGTTCTTTAACGAGCAATACTAATTATGTTTCAAAATAATACACAATACAATACACCTAAACCAACAATTCAATCGATGCCCCTAAATTTAAAAAAATATTCAAAGTCTTCGGATTTTTACTCTCTTTTCATTCAACGTCCGGTTGGGGTCAACATTTTATTACATTTTGTCGCATGGCGGAAGAATCAATGATTTTTGGAGACGTTTGTATGTGAAACGAAACAACTTAGATATTGTATTACGAATCTGGGTGCGTTTGTGTGTTTAAGGAAGTTATCATTTACTTAAATAGAATTAAATTTTTAAATTTGAGTGAGGAAATACGTTCATCGTGTTAATGGGAAGAATGAATGCATGCTGCCTTATCGCGCATCTCCGTCATTAAAAGAATTCAAAAACAATCTGAATTATCACGCGGTGTAAGCTATCTGCCACGGCAAGCAGGCAAGCGGTGATTGGAGAGAAATCATTTAAAGCATTAATGTATGGAGTCCTTTAGACGCGTTCGTGATTCATCTGATACACTGTTGTATCCGAAAGCTTCGCAAATCTCGTTTAAATCGAAAGCTTCGTTTAAACTACACATAGAAAGTACCTAGTTTCTGACATTCACATTCAGTGTAATTATAGTTTATGGCGTGACTTTGCGTAATCACTGTATAGTTGTGTGTTATTAAAAAAGATACTGTATACTGACATTTCTACGGTGTTAGCTAAAAGGCATGTTCACTGAAGTGATATATAAGAAATTTTCGTGTTTTTTCGCAGTTAACTTTAGTGAAGACTTTTACACAATACGTGTTATCTTAGTATGATAATGTGCTGAACAATAAGTACTATTTTGATACGAATCGCCTTCAAAGTTCACGTTCAAAGTTTGACGTAGGATTTTGTGAATATTGCATGTTAAAAATACATTGTATATATACATACTCTATTTTGATTTACTGCATTCGTCTTTCGTATCCTTTTTCTCATTTTAATCTTTGTTTTCTCTTTGATGTAATTGAAATACTGTATTTATATAAAATGAATACTTAATGTGTCTAACATTACTTTATGTAAACAAAAACCATTTCTGAGGTTAATTGTATTAAATCATGAGAGATTTATAACTTGTGTCGCACTAGCTGCCTTATCTAACAGTAAAGCAGAAAATGAAGAATGTACAGACGCTTCGAAATTCACTTTCTTTGTTTATTGCTCTTTGTGGAAGTTATTTATCTTCGGTTAATGCTTTCGATACACTTTTGTGTCAACACTTCTCTTTAGAGCTTCCCCGAGTTTCTTCATCAAGCAAGACACTTCCTTCATCTCCTTTCGAGACATTTTACGACGTGTTTGAGTCAACTTATGCAAATGAAAATTTGATCTCAGTGTGTCAGCGCACGAGACTCGCGTACAAGGCGATTAGTAGACTGGGAGTGGGGGGGAGCGTCTTCATTGTCGCCGCCTCCTCCGCCAGGGGCGCTCGCGTCGCCCGCTGCGAACGAGGCGCCGCGCCGGCGGCGGCGGCGGCTGAGGCGGAGGAATATAAAATTCCTGTCGCCGAACAAAGGGCCGATCCACTAAGTGAGATCAATTTTCCGAAATTGCCCCGAGCCCCGGAACAAAAGCGCGCGAGCCGTCCTCGACGCTTTGAGGGGCGCCGTCCTCCTTATCCTCATTCTCACTCTCGTCCTCGCAGCCCCCCCCACCTTCCTTCTGCGTTAGACGATGCACCTGTCCGACAAAGACCGGTTTATAGATAGCAAAATGGTATGCTGTAAGACTAAATTGCAGTAGACGTTGCTCTAGTTTCCAACGTGCCTTTGTATCTCTTAATCAGTATTAACATGCATTTAATACGATATTTTTTAATCGTTATCGAATCCCTTTCTTGCAGTGTAACACCATTTAAAAAAATAATATTCCATTTTATGTTTACCGTATGTTAAATAGAAATATCTTCAGTCTGTGTAGGACGTTTCTAAAATTAATAATTTAATACTTTACGGCAGATTAAATTTAATAATGAAGATAGAGAATAACATGATGGTGACATTTCTCCGATTTGAGGTATCGCGTCTGAAGACCTATTTTTATATTTCTACTTTAATAAAAAATTTTCTCGAAAATATTTATCAGTTATTTTCGAATTCCAAAAATGTGTTTGTAACTTTGTCTCTTTTTAGTTCAAAGGGTCAGTTCAAAGGCTATCCGTGTATTACATCATTATTACGCGAATTGACATTCCTCAAGTTTATTATTAAAACACCTTACTATGTGAAAAATATGAGGAGACGAACAGAACAATTTAATCGATCAACGATAGATTTTTTAAGTGAAAATGAATTGTAAAAAGCATCAATCACCCACGAAGGTTACGAGTCGACTACAAAAGGGCTAGTACTCAATACGTTTCCTGGTTATATCCTTGCTGAAGTCGTTATCATTTCTTCGTATTGCAACGATTACCGACCTGTCTTTAGCATTAATGAAAATGGGTGATTAATTCGAATGTGATGGAGATATTGTTCCGTGTTTTAATCACTTTGGCATCTTTCAATTTAGATAAACAAAACCCAAATGGCATCCGTTGATTAATCTTCAATGGTGTTTCGTGTTTTGCTAAGAACCTGATTGATGTGGCGGTTGCTGGGACGTGGCCTAACGTCAATCATCTGTTTCTACACCCGGCTTCATATTCTTCTGCCCTCTCCTCCTTTTCCCGCACTTCTGTCCACCGCATCTGTTTTATGTCCTTATGTTCATCGCCACCACCCTCTGCTCCTCCTCTCTCCCACCCTTCTAAACTTCTCTCCCTTCCTTACAATCCCTCGTCATTGCTCTCTTGGTCCCCACCCTGTCTTCTCCCATTCGCTCTCCTCTCCCACACACTTCTCTCATCAGTCCCGCCATCCCCCACTTTTGCCCGCTTTGTCGCCATCCTGTGTGCACCGGGAGAGGTGGCTCAGTGCATCAACTGGTGTTACTGCACTGCCTCTGACCGGGAGGTCCTAGCTTGGTGTCCCGACAATGGCAGGATTTCTGACATTAGTTAAAAAGCGAATTCAGTCGCTGTCTGGAGGAGAATTCTATCGGCCGGCTGCTCTGATCGGTAGTTTCGTGGTTTCTCCGATCAACGCAGGCGAAGGCCGGAGCAGTACCCTAACAAACGGACCACGGACCGCGCGCGATCTTTCCTTCCTCTTCCTTGCCCTATCTTCTCTCTTTACACACACTTATACTCACATGCACTACACTACCACACATTGCGGGAGACCGGTCGGGGGCTTAGAGCTTGTCCCGGCTGGGGCGGTGTCCCGTTGGTGGGAGATACCTAGTTGGGAAAAACGCTACTTCACGGTAGGTGGCCGCCAGATCTCACCATCCAGCAGGGGACGGTCACCCCCACCTTCCAATGAATTAACGTGCACAACCCTTACGGGACTAATGACCTCAGTAGTTGACGCACCCAGAATCACTTAACAATCAATCAGTTCATCCTGTGTGCGGCCGTCTTATTATTCTGTTCGCATAAGCCCTCTCGTCCCAGCTTTTCTCATCTCTCACCTTCGCCCCTCAAGTCCTCTACCCCTCTGTTCTCATCCTATTTCCCGGCGTTCTGCTCTCCTTTCGGCGCGACTCTTCCTCGCTCCCAACTTTTCTATCCCTCGCCTTCCCCCTCCATATCACCGCCTCCACCCCATCCACCCTCCTGCCCCTCCCCCAGCCCTGCTCTTCCCCCACCCCTGTCCCTCACCCACCACTGCCCCTCACCCACCCTCCTGCTCCTCCCCCACCTCTGCCTCTCCACCCTCTGCCTCTCCCCCACCCTGCCCCCCCACCCCTGCCCTTCCCCCACCCCTGCCCCTCACCCACCCCCTGCTCCTCCCCCACTTCTGCCCCTCCACCCTCTACCTCTCCTCCACCCTGCCCCCCCACCCCTGCCCTTCCCCCACCCCTGCCCTTCCCCCACCCCTGCCCCTCGCCTCCTTTGTGCTCCCAGAGCAGCCCCTTCGAAGCTCCGCCTCCGAGAAAAACCATTTTCCATAATAATTTATGAGTAATAAAATTACCCATATTGGCGGAGGCCAGCGGGGGGGGAAGGGAGGGGAGGGAGGGGAGGCGGGCGGGCGATCCTATAAAAGGAATTCGGCGCGCGGCGACTCTCGCGAGTCCATCTCCGGAATGTTCCCGGAGGATATTGGCGCGTGGCAGCAGCCGGCGGACGGGGAGAA
This sequence comes from Acheta domesticus, assembly GCA_031308135.1. Classification (NCBI taxonomy): domain Eukaryota; kingdom Metazoa; phylum Arthropoda; class Insecta; order Orthoptera; family Gryllidae; genus Acheta; species Acheta domesticus. The sequence continues at coordinate 132,227,074 of JAHLJT010008756.1, read as the reverse complement.
CGGGCCAGAGCGTTCCGGCCGTCTATACGAGCACGAAAACGACCCCCGCATTCAAATATATTTCCACCCACATTCCCTCGTCGCGATTTTTCGACTTTCTATATCTTACGTTCTCTCCATGTTGGTATAAATTAGGTAATATTTTGTTCGACATGTATTACGTCCTTATTTGTGTTAATGCGTGATCAAAAACTTGTTTGCAGAAACTTACTGCGTTTGGGAACTTTTGTGACCTTGCCACAAAGAACCAAATTATACTTGAGTTGTGGGATAATCTTGCGTCATTTGTGTTCATGCTAACATAAAACAATATCGTGCATCATCGTGCAATATCGTGCAACAAGTCGCATAGCTTCTAAATTTTAATGTGTATAATGTTGTTGAGTCCCGGACTGTTTAGTTTTCATTCAACTTCATGTTTTGAGAGCCAATAATGAACAATGCCAGAAGCTCCCCACAATTTAGTCCTTTGTCTTCCACCAACAACCTGTTAATTGTGCATTTGTGAAAATCTTCAGCACCTAGCCAATTTCAGCAGTTATCAGACATTCCCCCGACGCCGGCCCGCCCGTCCGCCCGTCCGCCCGTCCGCCCGTCCGCCCGTCCTCCCGCCCGCCCGTTCTTCCGAAGGCCCGCCCGTCCGCCGATTGGCCGGTCCTCCTGTCCCGCCCGTCCGCCCGTTCTCCCGTTCACCCCCTTCGTCCACCCGTCCGCCCGCCTTGCCGTCCTCCCGTCCTCGCGTCCGCCCGCTCACCTGCCCGCCGTTTAACACGCGCTGCCTAGAACGCACCGCTAGGCGCCCGCCCTGCCTTCCACACGACGTTCAGAGATGCGGGATAACGCCGCCGCCCTCCAGTTATTAATTACCTTCCCCGCCGGGCGCCCGCCCCCTTCCCTCCCCCGTCCGGGCCACAATCGCCCCCTAACGACCGGCGCCAGCGCCCCTAACGAAGAATTCACGCACTTGCGGCCTTATCGCCACGACCTTCGGACCTTTGGCCGGCGCGAGGCGCGACGGGGCCCCGGCAACAGCGCGCGGCTCAAAGCCACTCGATGCGCCCCGCGCAGCACACTCGTTTCGCATTGTCAGCCGTGTTTCTTTGCACTGCAGCCCCGCGTATCGCTAATTTGCACAGAACGTGTATATTTCAAGTTGACATGTGAGATAGGATCTGGACAGAAGAAATATATTACGTTTTTTCCAAGGCGAAGGCGCCGTGCTACTTCACGGCGAAGATTGGGTAGATAATGTAGTGTTTGTCCGATCAGATTCATTTCACCCAGTTGTTCTGAGAACAAATCATTTTAATAATGATACTTATTGTTGTCGTGTTTATACTGTAATATGACTTTCTGGTTATTCGATAATGTTGGGAGAAATAAGTTCTTTGCTGATTTTTACAAGCTTTTCGCTGTAAATATTGTATTGACTGCTGTTGAATATTACTACTCTGTGTTAAATTTGATGTGGTTACCCACATAATTGTACTTTCGAACGAATGTAGTGTCTTCATACGGATAATCGTTATGAACCTTTTTTGGTATTTAATTCTATTTCATTTTCACAAGTCCCCTGAGATTTGTACAGATATTTTGTAGGACTCACGTCTGTGTGCTTCCTATAAGAGGCTTATGTCAATCGTAAAGCTCTTTGAAAAAGAAAAACCATCCACAGAACTTCGTAGCGCTATTCCACCCAAGCGTTTTATGTTTTTCGCTTTTCGTTTGAAAGTTATTAAGTTTAAATAATACGCAGATCAAATTATTTGTATCGACATTTTAGTCACTTTCATACATCTTTTACCTTTGTGCAGGCTTTGTAAATGTATACATCGGTGACAAAATAATATCTACATTTTTTTTTCACTTTCAAAAAAGTCCGCCCATTCGCAAACTTCATAACTCAAAATCCGCTTTCAGCTTTTGCGCATTTGCATACACTACACAGACATTAGGCAGATCGTGGCCTCGCGGTGGAGTGAAGGCTGGGGTATGCACGGGGAAGAGGGGAGAGGGTGGGATGGGTTGATGTGATGCGGGGTGAAGCGGCAGCGAAGCAGGGGCGGGTATCCAGGGCTGGGCGATGGAAGTGGTAAGCCTACGCTGGACGGTGAGGTTGGGGAGAGGGTGGAGACGAGACGATAGGACCAGAGTAATGCGCGCCGGAGTAATGCGGGCCGGAGTAATGCGGGCCGGAGTAATGCGGGCCGGAGTAATGCGGGCCGGAGTAATGCGGGCCGGAGTAATGCGGGCCGGAGTAATGCGGGCCGGAGTAATGCGAGCCGGAGTAATGCGGGCCGGAGTAATGCGGGCCGAAGTAATGCGGGCCGGAGTAATGCGGGCCGCAGTAATGCGGGCCGGAGTAATGTGGACCGCAGTAATGTGGGGACTGATGGCGTTGTGAAGCGGCAGCGAAGAAGGGGGCAGGGCCTGGGCTGGGCGATGGCAGTGGCAAACATTGGCTGGAAGGTGGAGTTGGGAAGAGAGTGGAGACGAGCCGACGGTCTAATGTAGTGCGGGCGAGATGACTGGGCGAGGCCTAAACAAGGGGAGACGGGAGAGACGAGGTGAGGAGGACACGTGAATAGGGCAGTGGAAAGGCAGCAAGAACAGTGAAAGTGGGTTGTGGATTGGTGGACAGATGAAAGGTAAAGAGATAGAGGTTGGAGATGGAAAGAAGTAAAGGAGACGGGTCGGAGTCGGGTCGGAGTCGGGTGGGAGGCGGGTGGGAGGCGGGTGGGAGGCGGGTGGGAGGCGGGTCGGAGGCGGGTCGGAGGCGGGTCGGGGGCGGATCGGAGGCGAGTGGGAGGCGGGTCGGAGGCGGGTCGGAGGCGGGTCGGAGGCGGGTCGGAGGCGGGTGGGAAGCGGGTCGGAGTCGGGTCGGAGTCGGGTCGGAGGCGGGTCGGAGTCGGGTCGGAGTCGGGTCGGAGTCGGGTCGGAGTCGGGTCGGAGTCGGGTCGGAGGCGGGTCGGAGGCGGGTCGGAGGCGGGTGGGAAGCGGGTCGGAGTCGGGTCGGAGTCGGGTCGGAGGCGGGTCGGAGTCGGGTCGGAGTCGGGTCGGAGTCGGGTCGGAGTCGGGTCGGAGGCGGGTCGGAGGCGGGTCGGAGGCGGGTCGGAGGCGGGTCGGAGGCGGGTCGGAGGCGGGTCGGAGGCGGGTCGGAGGCGGGTCGGAGGCGGGTCGGAGGCGGGTCGGAGGCGGGTCGGAGTCGGGTCGGAGTCGGGTCGGAGGCGGGTGGGAAGCGGGGTCGGAGGCGGGTCGGAGGCGGGTGGGAAGCGGGTCGGAGTCGGGTCGGAGTCGGGTCGGAGGCGGGTCGGAGGCGGGTCGGAGTCGGGTCGGAGTCGGGTCGGAGTCGGGTCGGAGGCGGGTCGGAGGCGGGTCGGAGGCGGGTGGGAAGCGGGTCGGAGTCGGGTCGGAGTCGGGTCGGAGGCGGGTCGGAGTCGGGTCGGAGTCGGGTCGGAGTCGGGTCGGAGTCGGGTCGGAGGCGGGTCGGAGGCGGGTCGGAGGCGGGTCGGAGGCGGGTCGGAGGCGGGTCGGAGGCGGGTCGGAGGCGGGTCGGAGGCGGGTCGGAGGCGGGTCGGAGGCGGGTCGGAGGCGGGTCGGAGGCGGGTCGGAGGCGGGTCGGAGGCGGGTCGGAGTCGGGTCGGAGTCGGGTCGGAGTCGGGTCGGAGGCGGGTCGGAGGCGGGTCGGAGGCGGGTCGGAGGCGGGTCGGAGGCGGGTCGGAGGCGGGTCGGAGGCGGGTCGGAGGCGGGTCGGAGGCGGGTCGGAGGCGGGTGGGAAGCGTGTCGGAGGCGAGCTGAAGGTGGGTGGGAGGCGGGGCGGAGGTGCGTCGGGGGCGGGGCGGAGGCGGGGCGGAGGTTGTTGAGTGAGGGAGCGGGGGAGTGGCTGGACAGCGGGTCGAGCGCAGAGTGGGTGTAGAAGCGAGTCGAAATTAAAATAGTACATCGGAGCCGTGCGTATGGAAAGCAGAGCATTGGAATGCGCATAGCAATGGGCCCCGCCGGCGCGGGCGGGGGGTGGGGGAGGGGCGGAGTGGTCGCATGGGGCGAGCGGCGTGGAGGGCGCGTGGTGGGGCGATGAAGTAGCACGGCCTCCCTAAGTGGTACTCACGTCGCTGTATCCCCTAGTGTGAATGAGGTTCCAATGTATGGAGAGAGTGGAGTTAAGTTGAGCAGTACCCAGTGGCAAGTCAATCTACAATGATCCATTTTTCAACAAATCGTCACCACCATCATTATCATCATCAGGCATCACCATTAACAACATTATTTCAACGTTATTATTAGGTGGAATTTGAGGATCTAAAACGTTGCCAAAAGGTATTAATAAAATGCTCATAAAATGTTTACAGATTACCTAAAACCGAAGAAAAATGACGTAAAAAGGTATTTTCAACACCAATTCAGATGAACAACTGAAGATGTAGATATTACTGAAGTAATTGAGTAATTAAGGCTTTTTCTAGTACACGCAGCCAGTAAAACTTTCGGTTTGGACGGTTGTTTACCAAAAATCTCTGTCTTTAGTTACCTAGAAATCGGTCGAACTAACAGTTGTGCTGACAGGCGTAACAACCTTCGACTACACACAATGGTCCACATCACAATTTCTGAGCCATGAATTCGAATCGACTGCTAAGAAATTCTATGAAGAACATTTGTTGCATCTCGCAAGTATTATTTGAAGCAAGTACCGATAAAATGATATTAAAATCGAAGAAATCAGCTAAGAAAGCAGCAATTCTCTTTTGATACATTTCACTTCTCCCTGGCATTCTAGGAGATGCAAATTTTACGCTGTTGTTGTATTATTGAAACGTCACCGCTAGAAAACTCATGAAACCACGCTACCACATCTGGTTACAGCTATATGCGCAGGTCGCAATTGGGTTTTTAAAACTCTCTCCGTAATGTTTTGTTCTTTACTCAAGTAAAAATACTTGATTTAGAATCTTTAATTTAAACAGATACCCTTGAAATATTTGAAAAATATTCGTGACATTCGAACCTTAAATACAAAGTAAAGAAGAAACTCTCTTCTAGCAACATGATTAAAATCAATTAGGGATATTAGTACTGTTCTAATATTATTCGAAATGATCTTTCCTATTGAAACTAAAACCTGAGAAGTGTTTTAAATACGAAAGTTTATGAATAATTTTCTTTTATTTCTTTATTGTATATATATGTAAATTATGTGATATTGTGCCACTGTTGGTTCCTTGCTCTGTGGGTGGCTTGCCTCAAATAGTTCGTTGTTTTTTGAAACATCTTTTCCATATTACAACATTTACAACACGACATTACAAGACAGACATACAAGGCAGAAGTTACAATCATAATTAAATATCTTTTACACTTGTTACTTTGAGTTGCTTTCTGACTTGAGAAGAGCCGAAAGGTAGATAGAATGTGGAAGGTGTGCACGAAGTAGTAGCGATAGCAATGTCGAGTTCTAGAGAGGGAGAGCTGGAGCGAGAGAAGAGAGAGGTAGAGTGGAGGTAGAGACGGGATGGTGACGCAGACGAGGCAGTGGGCAACGGGGCGGGGAAGATCAGCAGACTGAATGTAGTGTAACAAACTGACGGTATGAAGTGTAATAAAATGGTGAGATGAGAACTAGAGTCGAGAGGGGGGGAGGGCGGGACGAAGAGCGACGGGGCGGAAGGGAACACGGATTGGCAGCGAAGGAGACGACAGAACGTGGGCGGAGAGAGAGGGTGGGGATGGAACGTGGCCGCAGCGGCGCCATGGAGGAGAAAGGCTCTGTACGATTGATTGATAGTTGTTCAGAGCATACCAACTGCTAAGGTCATTAGTCTCGTGTAGCGCATGCTTTTCCTCGCGGGATGTGGCCGTTATATTTCCCCGCTGGACGGTGAAATCCCGCATCGACCTACGTCGGAATGCAGATTTGGAATGGAGATTTTCTTCAACTAGATATCTGCCACCAGCGGGGCACCACCCCAGCCGTGACAAGCTCTAAGCTCTCGGCCGATCTCCCGGCATGTGTAGTAGTGTTGTGCAATTAAGTGTACGTCTAAGTAAGGGATGAAGATAGAACAAGATTGTAGAAGGAATGATCGAGTGCAGTTCGTGGCTCGTTTGTTAGGATGCTGCCCCGGAATTCGCATGGTGTTGATCGGAGAAACCGCGAAAAACTACCGATCAGAGCAGCCGAGCAGCATCAGGGCAGCCGTTTTGGACAAGTGAAGAAACCGACATGGGAAAGCGGATGTGCAGGCTGCGACGGAGGTGCAAACGGAGGCAGAGGGTGAAATAGAAGGAGAAATAGAGGGTACAGACGGAGGTAGAGGGTGGAATAGGTGGAATAGAGGGTACAAACGGAGGCAGTGGGTGGTCCAGGCAGAGCGGGGCGCAGACGGGGTGCAGGCGGGGCGCGGGCGGGGCGCGGGCGGGGCGCGGGCGGGGCGCGGGCGGGGCACCGGCGGGGCGAGGGCGAGGCACGGGCGGGGCGAGGGCGGGGCGCAATTGAGGTCAGTGGCGAGGAGGGTAGCAAGGGCGTCACATAGACGCTCAGATGGGTCCGCCATAGGGGTTGCGGAAGGGGGAGGCAGGGAATAGGCGATTGCGGACCCGAGAAGCACGGGTGACGGGGGGAGCAGGCGGGGCGCAGGGTGAAGCGGGGCGGGGGCGAGGTCAGTGGCGGGGTGGAAGACATGGGCGCCCAGGTGGGTGCAGAGAGAAGTTCCGCACTGAAGCGGTTGTGTGGGGGAATAGAGGACGCAGGGAATAGGCGCTGACGGACGCGAGGAGTGGCGCTGTGGGGGGGGGGGTGCCCGTGGGCGCCTAATTTGCGCCTGATGTAATGTAAATGGCAGCGCCGCACGCTCCCTCGCCGGATTACGCGCGCGTTAAAGCCAGGTGAGCCGCGCCCGCTCGCGCCTCGTCCTGCCTCGCCCGCCCCGTGCGCCCAATCGAGGGCGAAGCGCGCACGCGCCGATTAAATTTCACCCCCCGCTCACTTACACGGGACGGCTGTAGTTACCGACCAGTGCTGATACTTTACGTTTTCGTAATACTGTACTGTTATATCCATATATTGCGGTTTGCGATGGTGTAGCTGTTAGCGTAGCGGACTGCTGTACCCATGTTCGCGGGTTCAAACCAGATCGAAGCCGTGGATTTTCCGCGAAATCCTTCGTACACCTTCCTTCGGAGGGGAAGTAAAGCCGGCTGTCCCATGTGAGTATCTACATATTTGCTTGCATGTAAAAGATCCTCAAGCCTAAATGAAGCCTCTGAGCTAAATTCAAATCGCGTGTTTCGTCACCTAAGAAATTCCTTCTTTCTCCGCTAGTTGGTGAAAGGAGTGTAGCGAAATTTGCGTGGTCAGACGGAAGACATGCCTCAGGGTCTGAGTCTCGCCAAGTAAAATAAGGCATCAATTCAATTCAATGTAACAACCATAGAAATTAAAATCTCTTCTCATTGGAAGGTGTTTGTTAACAGCAGTTGGAACTAATGATTTTTTGTCGTACGAGGGGTACTCATAAACCTTCATCAACTATATCGATATATTATATCGACACAACAACCATGCAGAGGAATGAAAATCTGCTTTTATGGAAGTGCTTGTTAGAGAAGAGTTCAAACAAGTGAGTTATTGTCGAATGAGCAGTACTCAGACAGCTTCAACAAATTATATATCTTGCATGGTTTTTCTGATCAGCTGACGCGTCGACATGCACATTTAATCGAGGGCAAATCGCGCGCGCTGCGATTAAATTTCGCCCCCCGCCCACTTACTCGGTACGGCTATAGTTACTTACCAGTGCTGGTAGTTTACGTTTTCGTAATACTGTACTGTTATAACTATATAACAACCATACAGATGAATGAAATTCTGCTTTTATGGGAAGGTGTTTGTTAACAGCAGTTAGAACAAATGATTTGTTGTCGTATGAGGGGTACTCATAAATCTTCAACAACTATATATTTCTTACGTGTTTTTGCTGATCTGATGACGCGCCATCACTCCCGGGCAATCGACGGCAAATCGCGCGCGCGCCGATTAAATTTCGTCCCCGCTCACTTACACGGGACGGCTGTAGTTTCCGACCAGTTCTGGCACTTTACGTTTCCGTAATACTGCACTGTTATATCGACATAATACAACCATAGAGTGGAATAAAAAATATACTCTTATGGAATGGTGTTTATTAAAAACAGTTCAAACAAATATTTTGTTTTTTGTATGAGAAGCACTCATACATCTTCAACAAATATGCATTTCTTACTTTCACGATTTTTCTGATAAGGTGGATAAACGCTTGGTTTAAAAATTTCAACCGTGACTATTATTCGCTCTTGAAGGATGTTAATGATGTTAATGTGAAGGACGTTAAAAGCTAGTGCCATACAGCTGCAGTAATGCGGAATAATGAGGAATAAAACAACACAAAATGGTTTTCCAAAAATTTGAAGCACACTGCTCAAGAACAAATAAAATACTTTTGTTGAAAGCTGAAAGAAATTAAATATTTTAACAAAAGAGGTCTTCACTAATGCGGCAATAATATACTGTAGTGTATTAATACATATAGTGCAACAGTTACATACCAAGGACAAACATTTCAAAACAGGCGAATAGCATATATTTCATGCGATCTTCCTTGGTGCTTTGCGGGGCGGTATTTGGCGATCTTCTATTCTTCAACCTGTCGAGAAGAAATGGTCTTCTGATTTGAATAAAACTTATACTTAGACGAAAGTCACCGAAACTTTGGCAACCATGCTTCGGCCGCGTCGCCGGCTCTCAATTGACACGGTCTCGTCGCCTCCTCTGCAGCGGAGAATACAGTCGATGCTGGTTATAGTTAACTCAGATATAATGAACTCTCGCTTGTAGTGAACTTAAGTCTGGCCCCGTTTCACTTACATTAGAAACAAGCATAAGAGGATTCGGTTGTAGTGAACTTGAACCTCAGCTATAGTGAACGTAGGAAATAAGTCTTAGAAATTTATTGGATCTCGTATTTTATTAGGCGAGTACAAGGGCCTTCGGAGAGTAGGACAGTGTTCCAACAGTGGAAGAGGCATTGAAAAGTATGAAGACTGCATTACGATACTTAGAGACAGAGGGCATTGCAGAATAAAGTATGGAGAGAGCAGTAACTCTTGAGAAGGATCTAGATAAATTGAGGGACTCAGTGCCAGAAGGGGCTAACCCACATGAGATGCAATCTGAAAGAAAACGAGGTTTTACTAGAACTTGATTTTCTCAAAAAAATGTTATACTCCCTGTAGATGGCAGGTGGGATAACCCACGTACACCAGATTTTAGAACTCGTTAGTCGATGGCATGAGATGTTCAAATATGTCAAAAAGTGTTTTTTTTTTCATTTTTGTGGGTTAGCCCCTTCTGGCACTGAGCCCATGAATTACTAATGAAAAATTGAAAATAATTGATTTTTTTAAGAACGAACAAAGGTATCGAAGTTTTCAGTTCGTGCTGTTAACGAATTTTGCTTTATCCCTATACTAATAAAATCAATAATTGTGGAGAAATTCTGTTCAATTTTGACTTCTTCGGATAGAGTGAACCTGTGATGTAGTGAGCCAAACATGTTAGTGCCCAGAAGTTCACTATAACGGGAGTCGACTGTATATACCGATAACTTTTGACGTGCTCTGACAACGTCTCGTGCGATCATCCCGTGGGAGATTGAAAACCGCGCGGGCGCCACGCCCTGATCCACCGATGAACGCGTTGTCCCTCCCACGTCGTCGCCTGCCAAGACCGACACGTGTCGCCGGCGCCGCCGCCGCTTTGTGGCGGGAGCGCATTGTCATTGTAATGAGGCGCCTGCCTCCCGCCGCCTGTCCGTCCGTCCGTCCGTCCGCCCGCCCACGAACAATGCGCGTGGGAAGGGAAAAAAAAGAGGGCTTCTGGGCGACCGGGGCGCCCCTGGCGGCGGCCGACGCAACCATTCTTCGGCGACGGTGCAATATGGCGCCCAACGTGGGGGCTTACCTGGCGTAGAGCCGGCTGGTTTAGCCACCACCGCCCCCCCTTCCCGCGCCGGATTACCTGCTGTCTGCGTTGGACGCCGCTATCGCTATTCGGCGCGAGGCGGATCGCAGATTAGCGCGGCGATGGAGAGCAGATCGCTAAGCGTCCTCCAATTGGAGGGAGAAGGGCCATTGCTAGTGTGACGGAGGTTAGATGCGAGAGGGAACAAATTAAGTGTTAAATTGGCTATTGATGTCCGATGATCGATCAACAGAGTCGTTGTAACTACATTTTGAATGTGTGATAATAAAATAAACTTTAATTTATTTTCTTTCGTTATAGCTCTAATATTGTTTCATGCGGTTCTCACGCAACATCTATCCGAACACTGGCTACATTTTTGTTTTATATGGAATTATTTTGTTGCAAATAGTGTCGTTTCTGCATTGAATTCATTACACTCCCAATAAGTTATATTTGTAAAATATCTACAATAGTTAATATATTAAGGAATATAAATATAATAATATAATAGATAAGTATTCCCCTTGCTTTTCCAACTTATCAAATTTCATTGCCTTTTATTTCCTGATTATATTCAGATTCATTAATACTGTCCTAATTTTTTTCTTTTCCGGTCTTGGAAGCATAACATTAAATAGTCAAACTCAAAGATTTTATCGAAACATTTTTTAGGCAGCTTTCAATATATTGGTTCACAAGGCAGACATTTTATTAGAAATGCGTACTCTTCTTCCAGAAAGTCTCATTTTGGCTTCTTCGAGTGTTTTGATCTAAGTGGTTCTCTCGACTCCATTTAGACATTGTGTCTCTGAGTGGCGGTATTTACTACGATAGTCAGTGCACTTTCGCCAATTTTTCCATTTTTCTGAAATATCCATTAATCTTGAAATTCTACACCTCCTCTCTGGTGGAAATAAAATGCCAATATCATTCACTTTCTATTCCCCTCCCTTGGATGAAGAATTTCTTACATCTTTCTCAGACCATCCTATCTTACCCTGGGATCATTCCAGGATTTCCCTCGATTTTTTGGAATGTGTCTCGTGGCTAGGGTTTCGTGCGTGAGGGCGCTGCCTCCCCTCCCCTGGGGATTGCGTTCGTTGCTACACTTGGCCGATCACCGTCTTCTCCGTCCCCGCCCTCGTCTTCACCTCTGCCGTGAACTCACCCTCTCCCATCCTTTCCTCCAGCCTCGCCTCCGACCTCGCCCTCGTGCCCGCCTCTGGTCTTTCCATCGCCCCCGCGCCCACACTCGCCCTCACTCCCTCCCTCAACCTTGTCTTTCATCCACTCTCCAACCCGACCATGGCCTCGTCCTCTTCTCTACCCGCTCCCCCGCTCCCACTACCGCTCTCGGCCTCACTCACGCCCTCGTCTTCTCCTTCACCCTTGTCTCCGGCTCCGTCCTCGTTCCTCATCAGTTCCTTGCCACCGCCACCGTCATCGCCTATCCTTCCCAGTAGCCTCGCCTCTAACCTCACCCTCGTATCTGGCTCTCTCCCTCCCTCTCATCCCCACACCCGCATCAGCCCTTGCTCTCGTACTCTCCCTCATTATCTTTCATCCAAACTTGCACCCCCACCCCGGCCTCGTCCTCGTTTCTGCCCGTTCCCCCGCCCTTTTCCCTGCCCTTTCCCACGCCCACGCCCTCGCTCACGACCCCGCTCTCGCCCACGTCCTCGCCCATGCCCTCGCCCACGCCCTTGCCCACGCCCTCGCCCACACCCTCGCCCTCACCCATGCCCTCACCCACTCCCTCGCCCTCCATCACGCCCTCGCTCACGCCCTCACCCACGCCCTCGCCCACGCCCTCGCCCTCGCCCACGCCCTCGTCACCTTTCTCGTCGCCGCACCCGCACCCGTTCCTTGCCACCGTCGCCGCCGTCGCCCCACTCTCGTCTCGGTCGCCATCCTCACTGCCATCCCACCCTCGCCAACGTTCTCGTCCCGGCCCGCTCCCCCGCCTCCTCCATTCCGCTCCGCCTGCGCCTCGCACGCGCAGCCTCGTTATCGGCCACTGCATCTCCGCAGCGCTGGGCCGATCCCTCGCTGCGAGCTGCGCCTCAGAGCTCGGAAAGGCTGCCTTCGCCCCTCCCCGCCCCGATCTCCCTGTCGCCCCCACTTCCCACCCACCTCTCGTCCCACGGCCCCCAACGCCCCGCGCACCCACGGCGCCCTACCGGAAGAGGTAGTAAATTTAATGTAAAAGTACATTAAATATCATGTACGTAAATTAGTTTTAATGTACTCTTAAATTAAATTTCATCTACACATACAGTAAATTTAATGTACATGCAAACATTAAATTTAATTGTACACGTACATTACATTTAATGCACACACATTTAATGTACTTTGAAGTTACTGTACTTTTACATTAAAAGTAATGCAGAAATTTCTCACAGTATTGCTCAGTGCAACAACTGATGGCACTTCAGTGCCTTCGACCGGGAGGTCCAGTGGTCCCACTCCCGACGGCAGCAGGATTTTCGACACTAGCTTGTCAGCTAAGTCGTATTCAGTCGCTGTCTGGAGGAGAATTCTAGCGGCCAGCTGCTCTGATCAGTAGTTTTCCGTGGTTTCTCCGATACATACCAGGCAAATGCCGGAGAAGTGCCCTAACGATGGGGCCAGGATGGGGCGCGCAATCTTTCCTTCCTCTTCCTTATCCTATCCTCATCTCTTACACACACACACACACTAACCTGTACTACATGGAAGTAGACCGGTCGGGGGCTTAGAGCTTGTCCTAGCTGTACAGGTGCCCCGCTGGTGGGAGATACCTGGTTAGGGAAAACCCCGCTAGTCGATGGTAGGTAGGCGCCGGATCTTGCCATTCAGCGGGGGAAGATCACTGCCATCTGCGGATGAAACACACACTACACTTGTGGGACTAATGACCTCAGTAATTGACGCGCCCGCAATCACTAACAATCAATCAATCACAGCGCTCTCCACTCACACTCTGCTTCCACTCCGTCGCATCTGGGCACTTTCCTTCCAACAGACAGCAGCCTGTTGCAATTCCCGCTCCTTCCTTTTTACTCTGACCCGTTACAATCTCCACCATCTTCCCCTCCCAGTTCTTCCCTACCAGGTTCCTTCTAAGGCTTCACCGGTATCTGCCTTTGCCCATCCTCATCTCCATCACTACGACGTTTCGACACCCTCCATTGGCTTTGCAGCGTCCACGCACTATCGCAGCCATCAGTGCCAGCCTTCCTTGTGAATTTCCTTCTGCCGTCCCTCCGTTTAGAATGCCCTCGCATTCATCGCCGATGCTTTCAGGAAACCCATGCTCCTCGTGTCTGCATTTTACAATTGTGGCTTTTAGAGCACCGAATACATTCAAAGGAAGACGTGATTTGGAGATATTACGCAATTCTGCAGTCCTTGATGTATCGCTACGTCTTGATACCTTTAGCGTATGTTAGAAAATATCACCAAAATTTCACTCAGTAGAAAATATCTACTGAGACGTTTTGAGATGCTCTATCAGTATCCTTTCAAGTTGATAACGGTCTATCGCAAGATAGAATGTTTCACCCACCTTAGTCACAACCAAGAAAACATTCGTTTTAGTAGGTTATGTAAATAAACGGAGATTGTGTCAGAGTAAGCTGCAGAATAGACAGAATAGGAAAAGAGAGAAAGGTAGAGAAACCCTGATGTTCCCCGACACATTCGCTATTACACTAGACACCAACACAAGGCAGGACTCGAACTTGTGACCCTTCTGACCGAAGCGGTGAAGTGGTACAGAGTCTTAACCAGCTCGACCATCCAGGTCCGTCGTTATTTATATACATTATAAAAATTTAAATAATGTTTTGTACAATAATGTGTTGTTTTTTTTGGTTATTTAGGTCGCATCAACCTCAAAGTCATTAGCGACCACTATTGGGTTTAACGTTATGTAATTGAAGATGACATGATATAGTGATGATAGGGGGTGAAAGGACTAACACAAATACAGCCATGTCCGAGGCGGGACTCGAACCCGCGACCCCTCGGTCCGAGGTCATTACGACACTACTGCTTTAGCGGTCTCGGGTCACCGGGGATCGGCAATAATGTATTGTAATGAACATTAAACTAGTATGTTTGTAACTGCTTCAAATAAAATAGTTTGTGAAACATTATTTTATGAAAAACATTCTTAACCTCTAGAATATGCTTCAAAAATAATTGTTTTGTAGAATTTCTTTAGAGCTATTTCCCCCTTCCCCCAAACGATATGACCTATCGCTATCAGAAACTCTCTCTAAAATGGTGATTTTATTTTCCATTGTTGCCTTTGAACATTTACCGTATGTTTACATTTTTTGAGTTCGGGATAAGCAATTCAATTTGAGGTATTAAATAACATTAGAAGGCTCATACAAGTTGACCTAGTCAAAATAATATGGGATACAATTTTGTTGACATCATTCTTTGTCTGGCATTATATTTCGTGTTATTTACTGTGTTTTCGTTGCGCGATGTTTTCGTTGATAAAAATACGCTGTTTATCAAAGAAAACATTTAATTGCTTGTTTATTTTATTGTCAGTGTTATTGCAGTAGTTGAAAAATGTAAATCCTTCCATATTATACAGCTAATGTATTTCTAAATACCTTTCTCATTTTAATATTTTAAAATTGAAATCTTTCTGTGAGTGTTAACCAAATTGTAAATAATGTTATTCTACACGTTAACGCTTCACCATCACGCAATCTGTCCAGAGCCATCGTACACATGGATAATTTTAAGCACACCAAACCTAGTGAACTTTAAAGAACCCATGAATAGGGTCATTTTTGTGCATGTATTCCTGTTTTTGTAGCAAGGTATACAGGTTGCAAAAGCAGACCATTAGACGAAATAAGTAATACGTTAAAGTAATGCACACCTTTACAATAAATCATTTAAAAAACAAAATTGATTTCATGTACAGTTCTTAATTTGTTTGTGTGTTATTCAATGTCGCATTAACATCTGGATTATTAGCGATCCCTATTGGCTTTAACGTTATGGGTAACTGTGAACTAGATGAAATGATATGGTGATGGTAGGGGTGGTGAAAGGACAAACGAACACAATCATGCCCGAGGTGGGACTCGAACCCGCGATCCTTCGGTTCAAGATCGCTACGGAACTACTTTCTTAGCGATCTCGGCCACAGGATCGGGTCTTCAATTGCTTCTTTACACTTCTTACTTAACCTTTTCACTGTTAACGACGCACCCGTGCGTCAAGCATTGCCGTGCCCGTAGTGCTAACGCCGCACCGGTGCGCCAGAGTTCGCCGTGCCCCCAGTGCTCTCGACGCACCGGTGCGTCGCGCTGCTCTTTCGGGTTCTCGTGACCGTTCTTAGATCGCGGTTGAAATTAGGCGATTGCCACTACATGGGTCCAGTTCTGGACACTTTGAAGTTTATTTTGGTGCCTTTTAGATAGCATTTCAATGCTTCGGTTGCGAGATTTTCCACGAGTTGTGGAAGCCATGGGTTGCGAGCACCACGGGCCGTTAGCACATGGCGTGCGGCGGCGGCCAGAAGACTCAGCACTGCGCGGCGGCCAGCGCTCCTAATGCGTAGCAGTGAAAGGGTTAAAACTTCTTTCACTTTTTCTTCTTACTCTACGTTATTCTTACTTATTACATTTCTTTATTTTGTGGCAGTTGCTCCTGAAATCGAAGTGGAGAAGTCCTGGGTTCATTCAGGAGAAGGCTACGAAGCGCAGCTAGTGTGCATCGTGCACGCAGAGCCCCCGGCAGAGGTAAGTTTGTCTCGCAGTTTAGTTGTACAGCAGAACCTCGCTAATCCGAACTGCGCAAATTCGAAATTTCGGATTATCCGAACAAAATTTAGAATGGTTGAAAAAATAAACAAAAAACGCTTTATTAACGTAATTTATGAACGAAAAAGCATGAAGACAGTGTAAGTCAACTTAATTCTGAAAACAGTCCCTTGAATACCCGTTAATAGCAGCGTCACAAACTGTGTTTCAACTCTTCCAAACAATGTAGATACGAGTACTACCATGCATGCGATCGGTCATGTATGTACTGTACTCCGTTGATCGTAACATTGTCACTTCTGCTACGCTACGTTTCCATTTTCACACATAGCACGTCATTTTATCGCATTGTATTGTGCCTGGTAATCCTATAAATTATTTGTATATGTGTGGTACAGTATTTCGGATAATCTGAAAATTTCCAAATCTGAACAGAGCACTCCTCCAATCAGTACGGAATACCCAGGTTCTGCTATATCCAATTAAATATTTTCAATGCCCGGTGCCCAATGGTGTCTGAGATAAAAGACTCAGAGCCTCCTTGAGATTTGTTAAAAAATTTATGATAAGTGTCTGTGAATATCTGTTGTATTTCGTTCTTATTAAGTCCTTTGTTACTATAAAGATAAGAAGACAAGTGATTATTTTAGAAACCCTATTGTGAGATACGAGTTTCATACCTTCAATTTTTAGAACACAAGAATAACATATTATGTAAATGAAGGAAAAACAATTTAAACGTACATTATGAGTTTCTAATTGGTGTTCATATATCAACTCTCTTGATCGTAATATTTATAAATTAGTAAAAATATTCGTAAAGACCTTCATAAAAATGTTAAATGGATGTTTAAATAAAATGACGTTATGAGTGTTACTGTTGATTTTGGGATTTCTTTTAAAAAAGTATCGCGGATTAAACTTACAATACGAAGGATATACCCTTTAAAAGTTTCGTGATATATTGCGACTACCCTTCGTCTTCGGTCGGGCGCCTCGGACGGGTAGCCGGCTCGCTCAGTCGATAGACAGTCTGGCCTGAAATGGCGATGATGGAGGAAGCTGGCGGTCGGGGTCAAATGAGAAGCATTGCATTCATATAACAACATGGGGGATTTATTCAGTATTAAATCACGAATGAACTAGTACCAATCACGTCGGCGAGCATGCTCCCCTTTACCCAAATCAAAAAAAACATGTCATGCACACACACAAGTTAAAATTAAGAAATACAAATTAATACAATTACAATGACAAAGATTTTCTCCTTGCGCAAATTCCCTCTTGGCGGCCAAGCGCGGCCGGGGAATCTCTCTTCGTCGCCCGGTCAAAAGGTAATTAGCAAAAATTGTTCGCCACACAGTTTATGACTTTCGACCACGGGCGCACCACAAAAGCAAAATAAATACTGCCTCCGCAAGGCGGCTTGCACAACCCACCAAAGTTGAATAACCTCGGGCCGTCAGCTGGCTGCGAGGGTCGTCACGGGCGGTGAGGCGCCGCCCCGGGTGGGGTGCGCAGGACTGAACCAGGTATACAGCGAGGGGGCTGCTGGGGCTGGCCCAACACACAGCGCCGTCCGCTCACTGTTGTGAATGATTAGGTAATGTTTGCTCGAACGAATGATCTCCTCACTCTCAGTCTATCACACGGTATTTTGGAGATCGAAGCGAGTTCGTGAATCATCTGATAATCTCACGAAAAAAAGTCCCGAATTCGAGCACAAGTCGGATATTAACACAGCACAATTCACTGTCAATTGTCCGTCACACAGCCCCGCGGTCTACAATTGTTAAAGGGGACTTGCACAAAATCTCCCAAGAAAACTCAATGTTTTTTATAAGTCCATCCAACACGAACCGAACTCTGTCTCCGGCGCCTAGTGCCACCACAAAGGCAACTTGTCCCCCCTTGACCGCTACTCGCGTCCTACCCCGAACGCAACTCGTTCGCTTCTCCCTTCGCGTCGCCTGCTCGAAGTCCCTCGAAGCTTCTTTCCCCCACCAAAATTATCCCCAAGATTCTGGAATCTTCCAGAACATTGCCTAATTCGGCGGCTATTGGCGCAAGGGTAGTGCGTCTCAAACTATTTCTGCTCAATCGTCGAGTGTTTTTGAGGCCGAGAAATGAGAGAGAAGCTGGCTATCGCTCCCTCTCGCTTCAATTTTGCGTCAAATAGGGGCAGTTATTAATGACTGGGGTTGTGAGGGGCTGGAAATCTCAAGGGAGGCTGGGGGAGGGCTCTGAGCGTCGCGGAAAAATACCGGGGGTGCCGTGCGCACGAAACGACCACCCAAGCTCCGGGACACGTGGCCATGACAAATTCAAAGTGTAGGGGGGGGCGGCGAGTGGCCGCCGCCCTGGCGCCGTCGGCTGACCCTCGCTGTCGTGCGACGCGGAGTAATTCTTAGGCGCGCAATTAACTGTAATATATTCGGTATCACTACAATATTCATAACAAAGATTGCGAATAGGTTATTCGCAGTCTGCCACGTTGTATATTACTAAATAAAAGTTCAAGTATTATAATGCTTGAGATTCAACGTACCTTCCCGAGAAAGAAAAAAATATGCATAGCATTCTCTCGTTAGTCTTACGCAAACGAACTGTAAAATCTGAGAAAAGAAACAGTTCACTTTTATTCCAGCTCATGTCACCAAACCTCGCTGCATCCCTGAGGTGGTGTTGATATCTCAGAAAGAATACATAACCGCTGGATTTCAGCTCACCTTTCCTGTTAACTGGTCGCGATACATCCGCTCTCATTTGCGGCAAGGAACATTACGGGATTAGACAATCAAGGAGTCACACACGCTGTTACGTGTATCTTTTCCTCAGTATTCTGACTCTCGCTTACCTCGCGACAGAAGATATCATGGTCGCTTATTTAGAAACCAATTGGTTTCACGCAGGTCTTCTCAGGCAGCACGTAGTCGCCTAGTCGACAAGATAAAATTGCAGCTTTTACGCACATCGTCTCATGTAGGGTCGTGACTCACAGTCGCTTCACGGACAAAGTGCCTTCTCGTATCGCACAAGTCGTCTCATCTTACGCCATGTTGCGCCTCATTCGTTGATGCCTTACCAGTAAAGAGACATTTGCACCTTTACTTAAGTCATCTCAAACATTGTTGCGACTCACGGTCACCTCATGAAGATTAAGATGTTTCTCAAACGAGCCCTTGAGACCAAAGTGGTGTAAGTCAAATTTTGAAAGAATTGACTTAGATGCACTGGTAGATGGTTTGAACATAGTTCCATCACGGGCTAAACTGGTGTGAGTCAAACTTCAATATTTCTTAGTTAGAGACCAGCACAATGCAGAAGAAGCCAACAATTGCTCATTCTGCTACATGCAATTGTGGTGTAAGTCACAGGTAAACAACAGCAGGGGCTCCGAAGAAACAGTTTCTTGTTTATGTGCATCCATCATAGAAGAATCATCTCGAAAAAAAACAACATTTAATTGCTTTTAATGATACGTGCACAGGTCAAAATCACAACTTCAAATTTGTCTCACTTGGGTAAAAATAGTGACAAAGTGTGACAATTCATGACAATCGTGACTAAGCGTGGCAATCGTAACCCTATTTTTCCATCGCATTACTATCTCATACGAAATTGTGCGTGTCAATTATTTGAATGTAAGTCAAAGTTTTCAGAAACGGTTTGTGCGAAAGTGGTGAACGTCAACAAAATAGTTAATTACTGAATTAATAAGTAATATTTCATTCTAAATTATCTGTAGTAAGTAAAAAAATATATTTCCTTAACACGTTCATAATACTTTGGGTCCTGTATTTCCAAGCATTATAGTTTTACAATTATTTTCGTTTACACGCCATTTTTCGGCAAGTATGTTTTTTGACTTAGACCACGTTTGCTCTCAACGGCTCAAATAATGAAAGTAAGCTCAGAATCGCCTAGCCGGCGAAGAGAAGTATCCTGTTTTACGCATGTCAACTCTGGCAGTGTAGTGACTCGGGCTCGCTTCATACGTCTTTAATAACTGATTAGTAATTCCAGGCGCATCAGTTGGTAAGGTAATTGGTTTCGTAAGTGTAGTGCATGTTTTATCGCGGGAGATGATCTTCCTCCCGCTGTATGGCGACATTCGGCGCCAACCTACTTCGGCTCTTGGAGAGTTTCCCCATACCAGGTATCTTCCACTAGCGTGGCACCGCTCCAGCCGGGACAAGCTGTAAGCTCCCGACTGGTCTCCCGGCATGTGTGGTAGTGTAGTGGGTGTGAGTGGATGTCTGCGAGTGCAGGGGCGAGGAAGATTCGAACATTAGGAAGTGCAGATCACGTCTGATATCTTGTCAGTTTGTTAGGGAACTGTTCCGTATTTCGCCTGGTGTTCGTCGGTGAAACCATGGAAAACCACGGATCAGAGCAGCCGGCCGCTAGAATTCTCTTCCACTCTTCCATCTAGCTCGAGTCGATAATCCTGCCACCGGCGGGACTCGAACCCTAGGACCATTCGGTCAGAAGCACTGCAGGGACATCAGTTGATGTTCTGAGTCACTAACAGATACGGTCCAACCCAGATCGAGAGCCTGAAGGTGCAGGCAGCGGGGAGATGGGATGGGGGCCCCGAGCCGCCCGGACCTTAGTTCGGGTGGCCCCCAGTTGACCTCTTGGCTTCGTCGTGGCAGTGGCCCGATACTCTGGGCATAGAGGAGGGACTTGGTGTCGAGTGGCGAGTTGTCATACAGGCAACATTGACTCCGGTACTAGCCCGGATAGCTAGTAGCTCTGAGCAGGCAGGGTGGCCTTAGACGCAGGCATTGTATGGGGAGGTTTCCGTGAGGGCAAACTGCGTTCCGGTGGGATCCGGATATTGGTCCAAGAGCGTACTTGTACCCCTTAGGGGGGTGCAGGTAAAGGCCACCACCTAGGTACTCACCGCGGGGCTTGCCCCCTAATAAAGTACAAGTGTGAGGGGTGCCAAAATCGTCATGTACGTATATATAATACTGAGCCACTAACAGATGGTTCCGCCTCACGCGGTGTTGGAGCGTCGTCCACTAGCGAAAGTAGTATTTTACAATAGTTTGGCGCAAGTCAATGGGACGCTGCAGTGCGTCGGCATCGGCGGCGAAAAATTCGCGACAAGCGCAATTGTGGACCTAAGGTCGCGGCGCAGCGCGGCGTGTCGGTGGGCGGGGAGGGCACCGGGGGCGGCGGGGCACGGCGCGGCAGGGCGAGGCGGAGCTGGGAGAGCCGGGGGGAATAGCGGGGCGGGGGGAGTTGGGGAGATGCAGGGAGGGGAGAGCCGGAGCGGGAGAGCGGGGGGCGGCTCGGTGAGTCGGGACGGAGCGGGGAGATGCGGGGAGGGGAGAGAGCCGGAGCGGGAATAGCGGGCGGCGGCTCGGTGAGGTACGGGGAGGGGAAAGCCGGAGAGGAGATAGCGGGGCGGGGCGTGGCGGGGCGTGGCGGGGCGGGAGAGGCAGGGAGGTGAGAGGCGGGGAAAGCAGGTGGGGCGCGATGAGGCAGGGCGAGCAGAGACGTGGATGTGATAGGCGGGGCGGGGCGGGGCGGGGCGGGGCGGCGAGGGGCGGGGCAGGTATATCGGGGTGGGGCACGGCGAGGCGTGGAGGGGAGAGGCGGGGCGGGAAGGAGCGGAGCGCGGCGCGGCCCAGCGAGGCGGGGAGAGGGCGGCGTGGGAGGAGGGGGGCGGCGGGAGCGCCCGTGGGAAATCTGTGCGGCGGGCGGCGCTCGTTAGTTGTGCGGGGGAGAAAATCGCGCGGTGCGAAGGTGGCGCGGCGCCGCGGAGGAAAGGAAAGGCTATTGGCTGCTACCGCATCTGCCCACAGATCCCAGTCAGTGACTTTGTGGAGCGAATTTGAATCTTTGAATCGTCTATTTCAGAAACCCGTCAAATGTCAAATTCATCGTTTCAAGAAAACTGAGAGAAAGCGTCCCAGTTTTTGTGTTTTCAAAATATTTTTTAATATTAAAGCAGTTCATAAATTAGTATTCATGTAAATATGCACAAAACGATGCGTCTATCCTCGTGGAACAATATTCCGCCGCTAACACTTTTTTATTTTTGCGTTTGACGGATTTCTGAAATAAACGATTCATTTAGTTTGCTCTTTGTTTTTGGCTATTTGTAGGAAGGTATCAACGAAAGGTATTTTCGTACGTAATTTATGGGCCTTGCTCAGGACATGTCAAATACTAATCTATCTTCGATTAAGAATATTTCAAGCACACTTGCAAAAGTTTGAACGTTTGATAGTATACTTGTAACTCCACTATCGTTGAATGTGTCATTATTGGATTAAAATATAGAGTTCTCGAATGTTTGACACTAGTTACGTTGCCAAAATCCCGCCAATATCTAACCTATCTCTGAGAGAATTTGAAGTACACTTTCTATTATATGCTTATCACTCTAATAGAAAATGTCGTGTAATAAATGTATCAGCAATTTATTGATTTGGAAACAAGGTGATAGAAGTTTCCATGATTGCAACTGTATTTTATACATTTCGTTGTAAATGACGTTTTAAAAATTTGAACACAAGTTGTTCTTTTTTCTGAGAGATAATGGGAAAATGCAATTTAATTTAATAATAATGCACATTTTTTTATACATTAGAATATTTTATTCCTATATAACATCTTGTAATGTGGGTCTATCCAGTGGGCATGGTACATTTCGAAAATCTAATTTCCTTTCGTTCGGATTTCGTACGTTTATATCCTTTTTCCTAAAGGCAAGCACTGGGAGTTTCCGAGCAATATTTTACGTTCTGTAAGTAGTAAGAACTATTATGTGATGTTCCCGATTTCATAAATTGAAGAAGTACCATCGTAACTATTTATTGCAACAAACACTTAGTTTAACAACTATTTATTAAAACATTTGCATTTTCGCTTGCTTCGAACCAATTGTTTATCGACTCTTACGCAAAACATAACTTGGAACACATTTATACTAGCACGCATCTCCGAAATTACTTCAAATTGTCAAGTTATTACATTTAACAGCGCATTTGGAAATGTGTGGGAACATAGACGCTCGCGTATCCGATCGCACCCGATGTCGCCCTTGCTGCACACTGGGTTGAAATGGGACGAAATACGCGCATTGGAAAAAAAACTAAATTTTCAGAAATGGATATTATTATGAATATATATATATACTTTTTATGAGTTTCTGAATCCAATTGCAAGTGTTAAATTTCATTTTGATTAAGAAATTTGTAAGGAAAAGCTTTAAAACGAAGCATTTTCCTCAACAAAATCAATCTCTATGTTATTTACTTGGGAAATAAAGTCTCTCTTCGGAGGGCTGTAACTTTTTTGGATTTCACAGGATTTACAGAAAAAATAGTTAATTTAAACGTCTATATTCTAGGCTTACGTGTAGCTACGGCTACCGGCGGGCGTGAAAATGCCTTTCAAATCTCCGTCAAAACAGCCCGAAAATAATTAGAGTCAACTGTCATTTATGTTTTTTACAAAAATTAGTTATTTTAGGTCTAAAATAAAATATTTGTGGTCCGCAACAATATATTTTTTTCGTTTTTTAAATTTTTAGTCGCATCAACATCGCGGTTATTAGCGACTTTCTGTTACAGTTAAAATACAGTTACAATATAATTATAATGCAGTTACCTTTACAATATAATAGTAGAAAATTAGAACAATTAAATTTCCAATTATCTAACAGTATTAATTACAATTCAGAAACAGTTACAGTTCATATGAATCCATTGGATTTAAATGTCCAGAAATAAGTTAATGCTAAACAAAATTTGATTATTTTTTTCATCTTCTTTAGAATGGAGTATTGATTGGTGGTTAAATCCATTTGATACTCTTTGACTGTTATACCTCAAACATACTTTGAAAATGTCGTCAAGGCTTAAAGGTGTATTGCATATATCACATGAGGGGGCAGGTGATTTGTGGATCAAATAAAGATGGGTTAATTTACAACGTCCTGTTCGTATCCTTGAAAGCACTACTTGCTCCCTGCGTCGGAATTTTATGCCAGTGACTAATGCATAAAAACTGTTTATAGATTTATGTAGATAGTTGGCTCTATAATTTGTCCAATCATGGCTCGATTTATTTCATATTTCTTCCCCAACAAATTTTAAAATATCTTCACCATCTTAAACGCGTTATTTTGACAGAATGACACGTGAAATCCAATGCGCGTTTTGGAGCATTTCAGCCCACTGCGCGCGCCCGCCCCGCCCCTTTCAGCACCTTCCGCACCGCAACCCGCCTGGCGTGCTCGCGCCCGTGCGCGCCTGCCGTTGCTGCGCATGCATATGGATGCGCTAACCCGATTCCGCGCGCGGATATTGTTTAAAAAGCGAAATTAATAAACGCCCTCTCCCCGACACGCCCGGGGCAGAGCGGGGAAGGGAGGGGAGGGGAGGGGGCCAAAACGGATTACGCGCGGGCGGGCGCCGATATCTGCGAACGGGTTACGGCCTCG
This sequence comes from Acheta domesticus, assembly GCA_031308135.1. NCBI lineage: Eukaryota > Metazoa > Arthropoda > Insecta > Orthoptera > Gryllidae > Acheta > Acheta domesticus. The sequence goes on along the minus strand of JAHLJT010008756.1, from coordinate 132,202,830 downwards.
GTGGGTGGGTGGCGCAAGGCTTCATGGGAGGAACGGCGAGGAGAGACTGTCGTGAGGGTTGAATTGTGTCTCCAGAATCCAAGAGAAAACCTCTCACAGCCTTATAATGTCATGTATGGCGCTCGTACAATCAGTATCTTACTTTTTATCAATTACTTATTGTAAGTTTCTGTATATGCTGAGCATGTTTGTCATTTTTTTGTCGTGAATTGGCCGTTTGTTTATTTGTCGGTAACCGAGGATCGGTAGCTGCGAGACCTGCTATCGTGAGGGTTGAATTGTGTCTCCAGAATCCAAGAGAAAACCTCTCACAGCCTTATAATGTCATGTATGGAGCTCGTACAATCAGTATCTTTGTTTTTAGCAATAACTTATTGTAAGTTTATATATATGCTGCGCATGGATATTACATCTGTGGCAACGGGGTAAAAGTTCTTAAGTCTAAAATATTAGTTTGGAGAAAACAAGGGCTACATTATTGAGCCAACGCTTGTTCCTATGCTCAACGCTATTTCCCAACGCGCTTTTCTCGTTAAGGAGGCAAGATTTGAATTCGGTCGTTTTACTACAATAAAATATTGAAACTTAAGTTTCAGTACTTAACCCAATTTTGACAAAAATTAACTTAAGAACTTTTACCCCGTGACCACAGAAACGGCGGTGGTAGCCCTAATCTGTGTATCTAATCTCTCAGTCTGAATCAGTGGAAAATTACTGATCGACAGTGACTATTCACTGATGGTGTCAGTTATAACCCTGCCACTGACAGTGAATTCAACTGAACAAACCAGTGAAAATCGGGTCCACTTTTTGAATCAGTGAAACTTCACTGTTTAAATCAGTAAAATCTGTGACAACTAATTGAACAGTTACGACTGAACGATCAGTGAGTGATGATGGCGCGGCACTTTTACCACTGAAGTCCAGTGAAATGCTGGTGGTCATTATGAAAAGGTTCGCATAGTTGCTGATTGTCAGCGAAACTACACATTTCGACTGAAGATATCAGTGACTTTGACTCTCGCTGATTGAATTAGCGACAATTTCACTGATTCAGATTCAGAAAGTAGGGACTCCAGTGGCCGCGCGACCGCAGCGCAGTCTGGTGGCGGGGGCAGGCGGCGCGGGCCGCGAAGGGCGCCGTGAGGGACCGAGCCGTTTCGGCTGCGCGGGGGTGGGGGGGTCCAAAGGGGGGGGCGGATTAGGACCGCGCTAGAGTCCCTAGATACAGAGAGTAGCGCATTCCATTGTTCCACCGATTCTGCCATTTAGGTCCAGTTGTCAGGAGAATTGAAACTGTGAGATATTCTGTTTGTTGAGAACCATGCATCTACCCCAAACCAGTATTAATAATCTTAAAATCTCCATAACGTCACTAATTATTTTAATTTCCCTTCAGTTACTGTTTGGTGCCTGACGGGGTTGTCAGGTGGATGGATATTAAACGGCGGTGATAGCGCTACTCTGTATGTCCAGGGACTCTAGTGGCCGCGCGACCGCAGCGCAGTCTGGTGGCGCGCGAAGGGCGCCGTGAGGGACCGAGCCGTTTCGGCTGCGCGGGGGTGGGGTGGGGGGCGGGGGGTCCAAAGGGGGGGCGGATTAGGACCGCGCGCGGCTTAGGCGGACAGGTGGCGGCGCTCCCGCGGCCCAGACGAGCCGCGTCTGATTACGGGATTTGCGCCCTCCGCCTCCCCGATCCGCGCCCCTCAAAGCCCTCAGCGCCTCCTCTTCCCGCCACCTCGACGCTCCTTCTCGCGTCCTCCGCTTCCTTCCTCGTCCCGTATAATGCCTGAATCGAATTCGTGTTATCCCGAGGTGTGATTTACTGATACTGTGACTTTCGATCCACCTGATCCACGACTGCTCCACACCGCTCCTGAATTCCACTTATCACCTAGTTCCCTTCGTAGTTTCAGTCTTTTCTATATCTTCCTTGTATTTGCAATACTATACATGTGTTAATTATATTCATGCAAATCTGCTAACAGCATTCGGTGGAAGTAGAATTCAATTATTTTTGTTCATTTGTTTGTAGCACATGCAGAATTTTTTATCGAATTTCGTTTCCCCGAGACGTGTTGCTTGCTGTTATGAAGTATCTTTCAAAAGCTTATGTATAAATTGCTAGACTTTGTCAATTTCTAGGCTGCCTGTATATGTGGGTCTAACAACTGAAAACGTAATTTTTTGATGCCCGATGGAAAATAGTTATTAGCTCCTGTTTCCCTATGTACAAGTAATTTCGTGTTATCCTTTTCATATTACTATTTTCCTTTCATATCAGGGCTCTAATACACTCTCTGTTAATCCTCTTTAAGTGAGTTCTCTGATCCTAGTTTTCTATTCAGAACTTCAGGTCTTTGATGTTCTTAATTTTGTTGATTCTACTATGTCACAATTAGCTGACAAGAAGTTCTTTGAGAAACGATTCAGAACCCAAAGGGAAAGGGTATCTACGAGAAGGATGTGGCGCCAAGATGCCGCGGAATTAAAATTCTAAAGCCTGATCATTGCCTTTTACAGTTCTTCCACCTCCTGTATCTTCAGTTCCCAGCATATCTGCAGCTCTTGTTCCCTTCCTCTGCTTCTGAGCCTTTATCGGCTTCCACTCGAAAAGTCCAATTGCTGTCATCTATTGCATCCTCACCCCTAACTTCTTCTCTTCCACACTCCCATCCTTTAAGATGGTAGCTACCTTCGCCCCTTATTCCCCTCAATCCCCTTGAGATTCCCACAACTCCTCCTTTTCGACTCAGATTGTCCTCAACAATCCGCGGCTTCCAGCCTCCCTCTCTCGCCCCCCTCCCCGAATTTTCTCTCTCCGTCTGTCCTCTCCGCTCCCTCGTCGCAGAATCCTGAGCATCTCTCTCACCCTCACAATGTCATCTCCCGCTCTCCGCTCTCGAGGGAAGTTTCATTCCCTTGTACTATTCAGTGACAGCAATCTTACAGTGTCATCTTTATTTACACCAATACATCTTCTTAAATTCTAGCCTAGAACGTAGTAAAGAGAAAATTTTGAATGTAAAATTGTAATCCTCCAGCTAAAAGTGGTGATTTTTCATCAGGATTTACCGGAAAACGTCTGTCCGTCTGTCTCCCCGTCTGACCGTCTCTGTGTTCTTCTGTCTGACCGGCTCTGTGTACGATCGGCAGTCCGTCTGTCTGACTATCGTCTGTCCGTCTCTCTCTGTATGTATCTCCGTTCGTCAGTTCCTATGCCTGTCTGTCTATCACTCTATATCTATCCGTCTTCCTGTCCGTCTAGCTGGAAGTTTTTTCTCCAAAATTAATAATCTCCAAATGAATTTGCTGATGTCGTGGCCCCTTGAACTTGAAATATATTTTGATTTACGGGAGTACGTAACGTAAAGATTCGTATTTCGATAAATTCGTATTAAACATGTACAGTGTTTGTATGATGTGAGTGCAACAGCGACATTGCTGCCATTACAAAATAAATAAATAAATAAAGTCTGAAGGCATTTTCATTTTATTTTCAGAAATGGCTCCATTTTTTCTTTATTTTTCTCAGATAGAACAATGTACGCTTAGAATTGGGCAGATGGGATTATCGTTGAAATCTAAATTTTAGACAATTTGAAAAGTTAAAATGTTACAACAGTTTTCCTGTAACTACAATATTGAATACAGAGTTTTTTAAAGAAATCTTTTTCTGAAAATTCTACCTTTAAATGAGATCACGTACAAAATTTTATAATATGGATACTTTTTGCGTAATTTTGTTTGAAATAAAAACAATTTTTACAATATTTACACAATAATAACTCCATTTTTTCTTTAATTTATTCTAGAATAATGCGATATACGCTTATAAAATGGCGCCGGTTCGATGTTCGTGAAAACCTCCGCATTTTCAAAATTTCAGAAAGTTCCAAATAATACAATACAGTATGTGATGTTGGATCATCACTAGTTTTCCCTTTTTTCAAAATTTTAGAGCTCGTACTGGATGTTTGGCCTTCTTTCATTCAACGACTAATTCTTTATTACATCTGCTCTGTTTCTTATTACTATGATCATCTTTTCATAGATTTTCATCCTTTGAAGTATCGCTACATCTTCCACGCCATATCAAATATTATTTTTATATTATTTTTAACTGGGTACAGGTACAAAATTCCTCTTTTGGTTATATCATTTAATTTTTCTTTAATAATTGGTTTTAAAGATTGAAATCAAATAATTTGATGCGTTTGAGCAACGTTTCATAAAACATTGCACATATTTCCCTGTTTTTGTCAAACTTTCATGTGCTTATCGCGTATTCTTTACAAACATCATTTACTATTATAAAATATCTTTCAAATTCTATTAAAAGGGTTCATTTTCCGCAAGAAGAGTGTCTACGAGTGTTTATATGTGTCCAACATTATAACGTTGGGTGGACAGTGTTTTCGGGAATACATCACTTCACAAACATCCTGGTCATCGGCTGCAGGTCTCCATGAACATGCTGTTGGGCCGTTGAAGTGCCAGTGACGAAGATTGAGGGTGATCTGTCATCGTACGAGAACAGGCCCTGCGGCGTGACACCGGGCCGTTTGCCTGTGACAACAAACCGTTCATCTCCCCGCCGCGCTCGTTGTTTCCGCCCATGGATGCTTTTGTAGTGGCCACAAAGACAGTAGCTGGAGTAATCGCCCCAAATTACCTGCTGCCAATCACCCTGGCTTTATGAGAGTCGGTCACGGTATTTCAAGTTTGCTTTAAGGTTGATGCTGTGATAAGACAGTGGTAACGATGTGCTTGTATGTATGCATATGTCGTGAAGCCCATCGACAGAGATATTGGCGTTTGAGTGGCGGCGATGGTGTAACGGTTAGCGTATTTGATTGTTCAATACGCTAACGATTGTTCAACCAAAGTTCGCGGGTTCAAACCCGATTGAAGCCATGGATTTTTAGGGGTGAAAAAAATCATCCGTACGCCTTCCTCCGCAGGGGAAGTAAAGCCGGCTGTCCCATGTTAGTAGATTTACTGCACGTAAAAGATCCTCAAGCCTAAATGACGCCTCTGAGCAAAATACAAAATCGCCTGTTTCGTCGCCAATAGAATACCTTCCTTCTCCGAAAGGAGCGTAGCGAAATTTGCGTGGTCAGACGGAAGAGCACGCCTCATGGCCTGAGTCTCGCCAAGTAAAATAAGGCAATTCAATTCAATTCAGTTGGCACCAACAGAATGTTGCGAATTCATCACTACTCGCTGGATGTTGGCATTCTAGTGCAAAGACCAAAATTAATACTCCTTGCTTCTGGAGGCATCGTTTGTGCCATTTTCCGGCTTTCGTGTGTATACTGCCTTCAATATCGCGCCCAGTAATACCTGTACTTAGTCTTCATTTTTATTATTTTAAACATCATTTAACATTAAAACGTTTAAAAAAATCATGAGAAGTATGTGCAAAGTACGAAAGTAATGTGAGTAATGAATGAGTGATATTGATTTTATTAGAATTTGATTACATTTCATTTTTTACAAATTTATTATGATTTAATGCCGGAGGCAAACAAATTGCAATTCGAATTCAGAAAAATAACTGTTGTTCATCCCTAAACTTGTCTTTCATGTGATACCTGATACTTAATACGTCTAATATTCTGATTCACTTCAAATCTTCTCAAAAACAAAAACAAATTAATTGAAAACTGATGGTTTGACACTCTTTGGAATTTTGTGGTTATGAAAATTTAAACAAAATGAGAATGTGAGATACGTAGCATCTTGATTAATATAATTGACCTTTTTGGCGATTCGATATGAACCCACCTCAAGCTATGACAATATTTCGAATTATCATTGATGACTTCTACTGACTACTACGTCGAACTGACTACTACCAGCAAAACATCAAATATAAAGAAGAGCTGTCAAGACGATAATTTGGATGTTTCACTTGTCATGCAAGCCGTAACTCAAGAAGTTTTATTTCAGTGACTTTCCCCTTGTGTTTATAAATATTTTGTATGATAAATGAGAATTATTTGCATAGTGACCTTCATCGTCTGTTTCTTTCCACTAAAAGGTTAAGAACTGCATCTCCCTGGCACCGTATTTCAACGAAATAGAACAAAGAAATTTTAGAAAACTTGAAAAAATATTCAAATGGCAAACTATATTCTATGATTTTACTCTTTGCCTCTGTGTACCTATTGTTATGCAAATTTGTTTTAAACCATAAACACCAGACTTACGTAATTATAGTTGACAGTGCCGCAAGTAGATGCTACTTCTGACATTTTTAATATTTTATTCTTTTTTGGAGAGGAAATTGGAGAAAACAGTGGGGTTTTGACTTTGGTATGTGAAAGGCTTTGGCTACAAAAGAAGGATAAGGAAACGAATAAAAAACTTATTGTTTTCATGATCTCCTCTGTTAAAGACAACTCTAATATTTTCCCCAACGAATTTGTTGAGACAAACAGACGATACAAAACAGTCGCATTTGCGATCTCGCAAAGAAATCAACTTTCCACCCTATTGCCTCCCGCGAAGTGGATTTCTCGTGCGTGTAGAATCAGACGTTCGCATCACATTCAGAATACTGACTTTGACTTTGGAATGTGTAAGCCTTCGGCTACAAAACAATGATAAGGAAACGAATAAACAACTTACTGTTTTGATGATCTCCTCCGCTCTTAAAGACAACTAATATTCCACCCAACGAATTTGTTTGCACAAACAGAGGAGATATAAAACGGTGGCGTTTGCGAGCTCGCAGCGAAATCAACTTTCCACCCCACTGCCTCCGCTAAGTGGATTTCTCGTGCGTATAGAGCCAGACGTGCGCACCTCATGCAGAATACTAAGTTCATTACGCGCGCTTTCTTTCCTACCAATTGTCCGCAAAAACAGCTTACAAAACGCTCCTCCCGTGGCTGCATTAAATCTTTTATTGCGGCGCCTTTTTGTGCCTCGGTAGCCGAGGCGCCGCGGGCGGCCTCGCTGTGGACCGCGGCGGGAGGAAAGGGGGGAGGGGAGAGGCAGGAAATTTAATGCAGCGTTTTGGACACTTGGGACGGGACTCGTTTTCAATTGCTCCGAAGCATCCGAAATATTTGGGATTTGAAAACTTTCGCTTCTTGTTCTTAGAATTCCAACGGATAGTTTTATTAATTAGTAATTACGGACACGTGAAGTGGTAAGGTCATTAGTACCATCAGTGTGGTGTGTGTTTATTTTCCTTGGAAATTGGTGGTGGTTTTTGAAAACTGGGTGGAGAGTGGCAGGAAATTCAATGCAGCATTTAAAACAGTTGGGACGGGACTCGTTTTCCCCTCGAATCCAAAATATTTGGGATTTGAAACCTCGCTTCTTCGTTCTTTGAATTCCAAGGGGTATTTGGATTAATTAATGATTATGGACGCGTGAACTGGTTAGGTCATTAGTACCGTCAGTGTCGTGTATGTTTATTTTGCTCGGGAATTGGTGGTGGTTTTGAGAACGGGGAGAGTGGCAGGAAATTTAATGCAGCTAGTATTCTTCTCAAGACAGCGACTGGTCTCGTCCTAGCTATCTCGCTAGTGTCGAAAAATCCTGCCACCATCAGGACTCAAACCTAGGACCAGCCGGTCAGAATCAATGCAGCGACATCAGTTGATACCCTGTGCCACCTCTTCCGGTAGGTTTGTTGGAATTCTGTATCGTTATGTTATGGCCCAGGTTGAACGTTTAGGTAAAGCTAAGTGTAGTCGGTTAAGTCGCGTATTACAAGGTGGTGTGGATAAATTTGTGCGAGTGTTAACAATTCTTTTCGGATTTCATCTGTCTATTTAAGACATCCAAGCCCGTTGGTAAATAAAGTGATTGTAGGGCATGAGTCATCTTGTTAGATTAGTCTTTTGACACAGAGATCCGATGGAAGATATTTGTTGCTCAGATTTAGGGTCCTTGTTTGTAAATCGCAAAGATATAATAATTATACACATTCTGTTATTCACGATAAAAGGTTAACTAATGTTATGTGAAGTATAATAAAAAACTGGTTAACTTGCAAAAAAACAGGTTTTTATTATACTTCACATCACATATAGTACAACAGTTTTTTCCATAAGAAAAGTATCAAAAATGCTGTTGTGCCATGATACAACAAGTGAATAACAAGTATTAATTGGCACTCGACCACTTCCTTAAAGCCTTGCTGTTCCATGACGTCAGCTTTCCCAAAAGTAGTGACTCTTTGTGTATGACAATATGAAGTGGCGAATATGAAATGGCGAAATAACACTATAAAATATTTGCATTTTTAGTGAAAACCAAACTACATCATTGTTTTTTTTTATTTTACCAAGTTCCTAGACATTTAATAAAACTTTAGATGCCTCCCACTTGGTCGGAGGCTGTATTTTTTAATTTCTGCACACATTGGAAATGAAGATATAATGGATGTTAAAAATGGTTTGCCCCGTCCCCCTGTTTAAATTTATGGTTTCTAGTTTTGAAATTGTTTCATCTCAACATACCTATCCATTAAATTTCTCTTTGTACCTTGATATTTATTTCAAATAATATTTTGTGGCTTTATGGATTCATTCTTATACGCTTCCTTCTGAAACACTGTGTGCTACCAACTGTAGCGGGCCGGGTGGTCTGTCCTTTGTTCGTGACCTGTTTCCCAGCTGCGCCACCCTGCTCAACGCTGACGCGTCGCCCATGAACAGCCGAAGGGCACACGCGTAAAAAATGCGTGTACCAACGCAGTGATGTTCAGGTCTTCTACTGGTGGCAGTGGCATGCTTCGTGGCACCGTAGCATGCCACGAGCTTCTCTCCTCAACTAGCGTCGGGAGAGGAAACTATTAGCAACTCCGCCGTTTTACGATAGTGATGGCGTTGTCTCTGTGGCGGGGTGAGGAAGTAAGTAGAGGGGCGAATTTCGTCGTGGCACTCGTGCCACGGACTCCCTCTCGTGGCATCGATCTTTACAACACTGCGCTAACATAATGCAAGGCAGGTGGTGTCCATGGGAACGTACACCTCGGGAGCGCTTGCTGCCCCCTGTACGCTTGACACCCTCGGGCAGACAGGCGAACGCACGCCAAGACCGACTCGAGAGACCGACCGATGAACTGAAGAAGCGACCGAGGACACCCCAAGTGGTATGACCCTCGACGCGAAATAGCGACATAAGGGGTGTAAGGTAGTATTATTGAGAATCTGCCTAGTATTTACTGATCTCTATATAATATATTTCATGGCATGTATTGCACAAAAGGCCATGCAATAAATAAACCGACAAATACTTGTACAGAAAAAAGTGATTCGTTAATCGATACAATTTGGTGTCTATTTTTCCACGCAATACTCGTCGATTTCTGTGCACTAGTCTCATTTTCTTATGAGTTTTCTTACCACTACCAACACCAATTCCACAATCCGCCCCTGCGAGGAGTTATTTACCTTGATCTCAAAGCCATTTTTGTACTGTTTTCTTTACCTCTTTATTGTTAAACTTGATGCTACGTAAACCTCCTTTGATCGGATCAAACAGGAAAAAATCTGACTCTTACAGAGCGAATGATAGAAGCGAAGTTCCTCTTTGCCGGTAGTAGTTACCATTGTCAATTGGCTGTATGAAGACGAGCGTTTTCTTGAAGAAGAAAAAGAACAAGAAGAAGCATGCCTTTTCGCAGACATCCCGGATATTTCCTGCTCAACGCGGGCTTGACTTAGTTTTTAATCTTTTCTGAGTGGTGTATGGTATTGATATTGCGTTGCACCTTCAAATAATTAAAGGAATTCGAGCCATGTCCACTTCAAAAGATGGTTAATATGAAAATACCAACGGATAGTTGCGTTTTAAATTTCTGAAGGACAGGCGATTTTGAAAGTTTCCACTGAATGCTCTGACGTTTGAACTCTGGATCAAAATGATATTCTCCAGTTTCCTCACAAGTTAATATCCCGCTCCAAAAACTCCGTCATCTTTGAAATTGAAACAGTTTTTGAACTTGGTAAACATTCAAATTCTTCGGCATTGTAAACGGTAAGTTCCATTGGAACCAAATTACACAAGTCAAGTGTACGGTGGTTTAGTTTGTGCTGATTAATAGTATAAGTTGTATCAACACTTATTCCACTTTTTCACTCAACTGTAAGTCGTCTCACTTATGTGAATCAATATGAAATTCTAATATGAAGATCAACACTGTTGACGGACGCCGAGAACGGTGTTCGTGAGTAAGGCTTTTGCGGTCAACTTTAAACTTTGCTACCTACATGTAAAAGTCACTCGGTCGATGCAAACATTGAATTATTGTTTGTTAATTCCAAAGAATAATTCAAATTGTTGTACTAATTCTGAAAATAAAAATTCCGATCACAAAACGCTTTACTTTAAGAGTATTTTCTTGGAATTAAGACGCCATCGTAGATTTTAAAGGTTATGTTAAAATGTAAGTATACTAAAAATGTTTCTCTTCTTAAATATTGAATCACCCATGAAACTTCCGTTTATTATGCAATGAAAGGACTATGCTACTCATTGTAGATTTTGTTTCGTAGCTGTCTAACAACACTTGAACCGACCAGCAAATTTGGAAGGCGGAATGACCATGCCAACTCTTTTCAGCTTAGGAATAATAATATCCACCTAGAATACTAGTGGCAGACACGTACATGGCAATTTCAAGCGGCCAGCGTCAATTTCACCTGCCCTGGACGTGTGGTTCGTGCGAAATGGGCCAGGTGCGTTTTGTGATATTGCCTTATTAATTAAAAATAATACTATAAAATATTCATGACACCAATTTTAATTTGTTAATTTGGTTTATTTGTTAAAAAATGCTTCATGGATTTACTCTCATGCAAAGTACTAGAGTTATGGCATTTTTTTAAAATAAAACATTTTCCACTTAATTCTATACTATTATAGCTGCATTACCCATACCTGCGAAGATTAATTGCATAGTGTAAGAAATAGAAATCAAAGTGTAAAATATTCCCCCCTGGATGCTTGCTGTTTCATTAATTATCCAGAATCATCAGATGTCATACGTGTTTACTGTAGAATAATCGCGTTTATCGCTGAAATAATACATTGTTTTTCTAAGGTGTACTTTTATAAAGAACACATTGAATGAAACATATTGAATCTTTATAAAACTATTCATTTGAGTCTAGTAATCAAACGTTAAGTACCGGCAGAGTATAAGCAACCCTGACAATTCAATTCACTGTTGTCACACATTACTACGGACATGTAAGCACCTACATCAAAGATAAGTTAAATCTCAAAACATTAGAACTTACTGACAGGCTATCACACGTCTCGATATCACGTTCATAACTATCGCCAAAGCCGAATCTTATCGCCTCTGCGAGTTCTGTTAGTGAGAGTCAGATGAGCGGCAACGCCGAACCCTGTCTGTAAGAAAGTAAACAAATCCTCGCAAGCTGATTACTTCAGAGCAGGTCAAATGACGTACCACATCACGTGGCGAGGGAACCGTCAGAGTTGCTTATACGCTGCCGGTGGTGTAGTAGGTCGTCTTCTAGAGCATTTCGGTTCTATTTATCAAATGATTGATCGTTTTGGCCTATTCGAGCATACAGATGTGTTTTCTAATACGCACACAAGTTTGAGAAGTGCTACGAAATAGAGTTTACTGTTTTGGATTGATTGATTGATTGTTAATGATTCCGGGAACGTCAACTACTAGGATCATTAGTCCCGTAGGTGTAGTGCATGCTTTTCTCTGGAGGTGGCGGTAATCTTCCCCGATGGATGGTCAGATCTGCCGCTGACCTACCGTCGATTAGCTGGGTTTTCCACAACCAGGTACCTCCCACTAGCGAAGTACCACCCAACCGAGACAAACTCTAAGCTCCCAACCGGTCTTCCGGCATGTGTAAAAGTGTAGTATATTTAGAGTAAGTGTGTGTAAGGGGCGAGGATAGGGCAAGCAAGATGAAGGAAAGATTGTGCGCGGTCCGTGGCCCGTTTGTTAGGGTACTCCTCCGGCACTCGCCTGGTGTTGATCGGAGAAACAACGGAAAACTACCGGTCAGAGCAGCCAGCCACTAGAATTCTCTTCCACTCTTCCATCTAGCTAGTGTAGAAAATCCTCCAGACAGCGACTGAATTCGACCGAGCTGGCAAGCTAGGGTCGCAAATCCTGCCATCGCCAGAGCTCAAACCTAGAACTTTCCGGTCAGAAGTAATGTTTTGGAGAACAATCGAAGTGAATTTTGCGCTTCGATCCCTCCCTCTCCTCAGACACACCCACATTCACATCTTGAAAACGTGAAGTCTTAGTTAATGCCTTATTTTACATGGCGAGACTCGGGCCATCAGGCCCGCTCTTCCGTCTGACCACGCAAATTTCGCTGCGCTTCTTTCACCATTTAGCCGAGAAAGAAGGTATTATCCCGGCCGACGAAAGAGGCTTAATTTAGGCTTGAGGATATTTTACATGCAGAAATCTTCTACATGGGACATCCGGCTTTACTTCCCCAATGAAGGAAGACGTACGAAGGATTTTTCGCCCTTTCGATTGGGTTTGAACCCGCAATCTTGGGTACAAAAAACCCGATACGCTGACCGTTATACCATCGAATCCGCAGGTGTCCTCATCGCCCACGGAGCAGCCGTCGTCCTCGTCCTCGTTGCGACCGCCGCCGCCGGGCTGTCCTCCGCGCCGTCCACACGGCCCCTGATGGATCGGCCGGACAATCCCCGATCCCTGTCGATAGTTACAGCTCGCCCGCCGCCCGCCCCCCCCCCGGGCCCCGCGCGCGCGGCCGAGGCGAGAATTACAGGCGCTCCCCAGGGGCCGGATGCGCGGCCGATAGGTTAGTACACCGCCGCTAAGCCCTCGAGCCACTCCCCGCGCGTCAGATCATTGGCTCTTATTGACGGCGTGTAGGGAGCGGCGTCCCCCGCCCCGCTCCGCCTCGCCGCGCCCCGCCACGCCCGAGTACTAGTATGTTAATCGCGCCGACATACCGACATAAGCCCCGCTGAAACAGCGATGTAGTGCTCCCGGGTAACCGCCCTAAACGATTGGATGCGGCTCATTATGGCGGATCTTACGCTTGATTTAAGACGTTCTCCTACTTGACCTGTGCAGGAGGGAACTCATGTTTCCGGACAGCTGTACTACTAGGTAAATTGACCCAGTTGTGTCATGTATTTAAAATATGAATTAATGCTTTAGGTCTGAGGAGCTGTGTTCTATCGATGATCGAATTCGTAGGTACTCCGGAAAACCGGATAAACGATTGGATTTGACTCATTATAGCGTATTTTATTCTTTATTTACCCCTTTCTCCTACTTGGCATGTTCTGGTGGAAATTCATGTTTCCAAAGTCGGAAAAAGAAAATTCGTAATGTTCAGTACAAAGGCTGTAATTTTGTTACTGTTCTTAATAATTTTTGTGTGCTTTTTGTTTGCTATGAGAAAGGAAATTTGTACGTAAGTTTTAACTAAAGTAAGTACTTTACATTATCATTTCATATGTGTTTAATTTATTTTCATCTTGTATCATTTAAATGTTGAAAATGGGTAATTTGGTGATCTCAAGACTTTGAGAGGTTCAAAATACTCGTATACAAGGGCCTGAAAAAACTGACAGTCTATGCCGAAAAACATTCTTGTTGACTGGTAAGAACTAACTGAGTTTGCGAAGGTGAACATTACTCAGTTTGTCAACCCTGTAATTACGACAACTAATATTGGATTATAACTGAATGTAAGAATATCAGTACCAACATCACACAAAATTTTAACCAATAAAGATAAAAAATTACGATTAAAGGAATAGTGTCACAAAAGGTAAACCTGTAGTTTAAAATGTTAAATAATAAACCCTTTCAAAATGCCATACAAAATGCAGAAAGGTACATGGTAAGATAATAAAAATCTCCTGGCGTATGGAAAAGAATGCTCCGGCTGTATCTTTCTCTCTATTAAAACTTTGTATTTTCCTACCTTCACATTTCACTTAAAACTTAATAATTGAGAAGACTTCCTACCTCCACTAATTATAACTAGAGCAGTATTGAAGACAAATTGCACCTTAGAATTTCTAATCAGCGCGTAATCCACCATCCTCTCTGTAGGTGAGGCGAACTCCTTTGTTGGGTGATTTATTATAACTGCACCCTTGCATTCCTTCGCTCATTACAACTTTCTTTTCGCTTATCGCCGACCTTATTAAGGCTCGAAGCTTAATGAGGCGCAAACGCTTGCAATTTAAACGCAGAATCAGGAAGGTGGAAGCTGACCTTTTTCCTCCTAATTTGGAAACGATGTCTTGATTACTCTTTTGGTTTTGTTTTTCACATTCCGCTTTTCCAAGAACTAATGTGTATTATGAAGAAAAAAACTATGTAGACGTGTAAAAACTATGAGCACAAAATTTTATTTGCCTTTCGAACTTTACCAATACTTCACAGAAAATCTTAGATGCCGTACAGCTTGGATTTTAACTCTGAGTAGACTTCACGGCGATTCAGATATATTTTGTGCTAGAAAGTAGGTTTGCGGCTGATTTTCTCGAAAAGCTGCCATTACCTATCTAATCCGTCATTGGCTTCACTGTCATTCAGCCGATCATCAGCATCCTAGTCTTTTATTTATTTTATAAGTTGCCGCGAGTTAATGCAATTGCGCCTTGAAAATAGTAAATCAAAGTTAGCTTTTGTAAAATAAATTAACCACTGAACGATTCTTTAAAAAAAAATGTCGATGCTCGAATTACATTGAACTGCTACAAAATCATATCATTAATCGAGTTCACTGACCGTAAGAGGTGGCTCAGGGCATCAACTGATGTCACTGCAGTGTCTCTGATGAGGAGGTTCTAAGTTGGGGGGGACGATGGCAGAATTTTCGACACTAGCTACATAGCTAGGTCGAGTTCAGTCGCTGTCTGTATTATTGCGGCCGACTGCTATGATTGGTAGTTTTTCGTTCAACATCAGGCGAATGCCGGTTTAGTACCCTAATAAACGGTCGATGGACCGCGCGCGATCTTTCCTCTCCTTCCTTCTCCTATCCTCATCCTTTACTTATAGACACACACACGCTTACACTACATGTGCTACACTGGACCTTAGCATTGACGCGTCCGAAAACTTTAACTAATCTAACTTTTAATGAACAAAGTCAACTCTTCTTAGTATATATTTTCTATACCTAATACCCTCACAACGTCTCTTCCACATTCAATGTTTCCTTTATTCGTTTTTCCATTTGTTACCCGTAATGTAGTAATTATACCTCCCTCTCTTACAGAATTACGCGCGCCTTAACCTTTCTCGAGTCGTTTTCTCGTGCCTCCTCTTAATCCTCTTCGCATGTTCCTTGTAAGGCTTTTTCAAATGGATTTATAATTTCAGTTTATTTCAATCCATGTTTTTCAGTCGTTTTACCAATTGTACATAATTATTCCACAGAGAGCCGTCCCGTCTTCACTACCGACAAATCCAATCTCTCTTCACTGTCACAAAGTTACGCTCCTTCGTTAAGCGGCTCTCAGCGACTAACAGCCGGGCTGTGGTTGACCTCAACCAAACTATTTATTACGTAGGCCATTTATCCATGATTTTACAGAGTTTTGATCGTAACTTTTCTTTTAAGACATTATAAGAACTTAATTTTTGATTTACGAAATGAGAATTAGTACTATCTTCCCCGAAACTCTTCAGTTTCTACATAGTGGCACTTCAAGGACACGAGAAAGGAACACTGTCATCTAATCGGGAGCTTCGTTACGATTAAGGGTTTTAG
Source organism: Acheta domesticus (assembly GCA_031308135.1). NCBI lineage: Eukaryota > Metazoa > Arthropoda > Insecta > Orthoptera > Gryllidae > Acheta > Acheta domesticus. The sequence goes on along the minus strand of JAHLJT010008756.1, from coordinate 132,187,075 downwards.
CATTAGAGCTCCCGATTAGATGGCAATATTCCCTTCTCCGTCCATCTCGAGACCTTGAAGTGCCACTAAGTTTAAATCCAAATATAGTGGTCGGGAGCTTCGTTACGATTTAAGTGTAGTATTATAGTTCCCGATTGGATGACAATGTTCCCTCTCATCAAGCTCGTGACCTTAATGCACCACTCAATTTAAATCGGAGTATAGTGATCGGGAGCTTCATTACGATTTAAGTTTTTAGCATTAGAGCTGCCGATTGGATAACAATGTCCGCTTCTCCACCCAGCTCGTGACCTTGATGTGCCACTATCTTTAAATCGGAGTATAGTGATCGTGAGCTTTGTTACGATTTAAGTTTTTAGTATTAGTGATCATGTCCCCTTCTCCATGCAGATCGTGACATTGAAGTCTCACTATGTTTAATTCGGAGTACAGTGATCCTGAGCTTCGTTACGATTTAAGTTTTTAGTATTACAGCTTCCGATTGGATGACAATATCCCCTTCTCCGTTCAGCTCGTGACCTTTAATTGCCACTATGTTTAAATCGGAATATAGTGGTCCGTAGCTTCGTTACTATTTAATTTTTTAGCATTAGAGCTACCGATTGGAAGACAATGTTCGCTTCTCCGGCAATCTCGTAAGCTGGAAGTGCCATTATGTTTAAATCGGAGTACACCGGGAGAGATGGCTCAATGCATCAACCTGATGTCACTGCAGTCACTCTGACCGGGAGGTCCTAGGTTCGAGTCCCGACGGCTTGTCAGCTAGGTCGAATTCAGTCGCTGTCTGGAAGAGAATTCTAGCAGCCGGTTGCTCTGATCGGTACTTTTCCGTGGTTTCTCCGCTCAACACTAGGCGAATGCTGGATCAGTACCCTAACAAACGGGCCGTGGACCGCGCGCGATCTTTCCTTCTTCATATCCTCTCCTCTTACACACACACACTAACATGGACTACACTACCACACATGTCGGGAGACCGGTCGGGAGCTTAGAGCTTGTCCGGGCTGGGGCGGTGTCCCGCTAGTGGGAGATATCTGGTGGAGGGGAAAACCCCGCTCGTCGACGGTAGGTCGGCGCCAGATCTCGCCATCCAGCGGGGAATAGATCATCGCCACCTCCCGAGAAAAACACGCACCACACTTAGGGGACTAATGACCTAAGTAGTTGACGCGCCCGGAAACACGAATCAATCAATCAATGAATCGGAGTACAGTGGTTCTTCCTGGAAGCGGTGGCCGCCACTTGACAGCTGTTGGCGCCCAGAGGAACCTCCATGAGGGGCCTCCCCGTGGAGGCCCGCGGACGCCGCAACGGGATTACAGCCCCCCTCCGCCCCCCCACCCCCCCTCGTCCGAACGCCTAATCGCGTTGGGCGGCGCCCGCCGGCTAATCCGCTTCATCAGGCGAGTTTCACGAAATTCGCATCCAATTCCTGCGAACGAAGTCATGCGCAATACGCTCCCACGCAATGATTTTGAATATCGCGTTGTGTGACGGCCCCCGTTAGGCGCGCGGTTTCGCATTTCCATGACCGCGCTGTAGTGTAAGGCTCGGAACGATATTGTTAGTGGGCTCGTACTGTTTTAAAATGTAAATTTGCGCTGCGTTTTGAACTTTAATTTGAACGACAGTAAATGTATTAATTTGTGGATCTGATTTTGTGTTTTAATTTAGAACGAAATTTCAATTAATTGTGACAGTTGTTTGGGAGACGGCGTATTAATTTGACGTTGTCTCCTGGAACAGTTTTCTCATAATGTGATCAAATATTTATATTGACTGTAAACTGGTTCTAATTATTATTTGAAGGAAGTTCTTCATGCGGAATATTCTGGTAATGTAACTGAAGGGGTGTGGGCAAAAGAATGTTAACCCACGTTTCATATACCCATTACCAAGATTTTGAATTTTCCTAAAATCAAACATTATGATTCAAACGCAAATAACTAATAAATAAAAGCAAAAAATATGTTGTGAGTATCTTAGAATGAATATTACGAATTTCCATGGAATTTAGGGGGTGAATATGATCATGGGAAATTTCATGTAACAGTTAAACGTCTGACATGTCCCTGATTGGTAGGAAAGTTGCATGCACTGGTATTTATCGGGCACAGTTCTGACACAGGCAGAGTTATATCGTGTTCCTGCCTTATACAATACCACGCATGATGAGGTGACCTTCAATGAAGGGCTGTCACAGTAACTTCCTTACATGAAATTTCCCTTTACATGTTCCTATGCAAAAAGTGATAATCTACGACCTCTCCGCATGTTCTAGAATTTTCTCTTTTATTCTGGTATACCTGTAAAAATGAGATATGTCTTCATTTGCCCAAATTTTCTTTCCCTCTGACTTCCAGTAATCATAGTAATGAGACATAAGAATTACAATTATTCTGCCGTTTTACTTTTGTATGCGCATTTGTCCCATAGTATTTACTTGTAAAACAGAGTAAAATGGACATCAAATGAAAATATAAGGTACATATGTCGTTCACGTGCAACGGTACTGGCTTAAGGATTCCCTCTTAAAAGCATTGGCCTGAATTCATACCTAACTGCGTTAGGTATCCAATAGTTGAAATAACCTATTATTCTGAATACGTATCTACCGCTAAAATAAATATCTTCAAACTCCTAATGAGGAGTTTTAAGCACATGGTTTTTCAAAGTACCGAATATATCATTCTCGACAGCGATTTTTATTCTAAATTCATATTTGCTCATCCGTATGAGTTGTTTAACTTATTTTCTCTTCTAGTTTTCCTATTATTGAACTGACTAACCCTTATCCTTACCTGAAAGTAAATGAGCCCAGTAATTGAAAAGCCAACATTCTGTTCCGCGTCTGATCCAGTGAAGGTCTGGCAAGATCATTTGAGGCTTCATTGTAGAGCCCGGAGAGAAAATAATTACTTGAATTTTTTTAAGAACTGAATTCCTAATCCACAATTTTAGAACCTCGGATACTAGATTCTCAAGGATTCTAAAATTCCGACAATATTGTAAAATTACCTTATAGTGGAACTAAAAAATATTCTCTACACGTAAAGTGCAAATCGTAAAAAAAGGTCCAGCCATCCTGTACCAACCAGACCTGTTTTCATATTGTAAAACAACTTTATAGTGGAACTAAAAAATATTGTCTACACAGAGATGTGCAAATGGTAAAACAAATTCCAGTCATCCTATACTAACCTGCCTGTCGTCATATTGTAAAATAACTTTACAGTGGAACTAAAAAATATTCTCTACACGAAGATGTGCAAAAGGTAAAAGCGTTCTAGCCATCCTGAAATAACATGACCTGTCTTCATATTAAACTTTATATTAAACATCATAATAAAATAACTTGTAGTGGAACTAAAAACATTCTCTACGCGCAAAGGCGCAAAGGCGAAAAAAAGGGTCCAGCCATCTTGTACTACTCGTAACCTGACCTGTTTTCATATTGTGATATAACTTTATAGTGGAACTAAAAAAACATTCTCAACACAAAAAGTGCAAATGGTAAAACTCCCAGCCATCGTGTAATAACCTGACCTACCTTCATATTTTAAAATAAATTTATAATGGACTTTAAAAATATATTCTCTATACAAAGATGTGCAAATGGAAAAAAGAGGTCTAGCCATCCTCTACTAATCTGACCTGTCTTCGCATTGTGAAATAACTTTATAGTGGAACTGAACAATATTCTGTGCACAATGCATTCAACACAAGATGTGCAAATGGCAAAAAAAATGTGCAGCCACCCTGTGCCAACCTGGCCTGTCTCCGCAATTGCGGCACTCCGCGCGCCCTGAGAGCGCCAGTCGCGAGCGCGGGAGGAGAGCGGGGCTGAATCGTAGTTGCGTCACTTTGCTCCCAATGGCGCTTCCGCCGCCCTTGTCTGCGCCGGCGGGCGGCCCTTTGCTCCCGCCTCCGCCCCCGCCCCACACCGCCCCGCCCCCGCCCCGCCCCCCGCCTCGCCCCGCCCCTCCCCGCCCCCACCCCGCTCCGCCGCCGTTCCTGTCCCGCACCGTGACGTCCCCGCCCCGCCCTCTCCGCTCCGCCCCCAAAGCCCCGCCGCTCACCACCCCGCCCCTCTCCGCCCCGCCCCCCGCTCCACTCCGCCCCGCCTCGCTCCGCCCCCGCCCCGCCCCTCCCCGCCCAGCTCCGCCGCCCTCCCCGTCACGCCCCTCTCCGCCCCGCCCCTCTCTGTCCCGCCCCTCTCCGCCCCGCCCCTCTCCGCCCCGCCCCTCTCCACCCCGCCCCTCTCCGCCCCGCCCCTCTCCGCCCGCCCCTCTCCGCCCCGCCCCTCTCCGCCCCGCCCCTCTCCGCCCCGTCCCTCTCCGCTCCGCCCTGCCGCGCCCTCGCTCAGCTCCCTTCCGGTACCCGTCCCGCCCCCGCCCGCGATGAAAATCCACTCGCCGCTCCTTTGTGACGTCACCCGCGCCCGATTCCCCTCCTTTGTGGGCGCGCGCGCCTTATTGTCGATTTTACGAAAAAAAAAAGAAAAACTGCGGGTGGGCGGGCGGGGCTTTTTTCCAAAAGCGATTTGAAGTTCATTTCGGAGGAATCCGTCTTGAGTCGCGAGCGCAGCCCTTCCGCAGGCGGCCCTTGCCCTTCGCCGCGTGTTTCACAGCCCGCTGCGCCCTGATAATTGCCCCGAGGCGGCCCTTCGTGGGCCCGGCTGCAAAGGTGGCGCAGGCAAAGACCGGTGAACGGCGGCCCCGGTCCCAGCGCCCCGCCCCGGAGGAAAAAAGACGAGCGGAGCGCGGCCGCGCCGCCATTTCCTGCCTGCGCCTCGCGCCTTCCGCCCTCCCCCCTCTGTCCTCTGCCCCCCACCCTCCGGCCTCCGCCCACCTGCTACCGGCGGTTGCTGTCAGGCTCCCGCCCCCGGCCGCGACCCGTCTTCGTCCTCACCTTCCTTTCCGCTCCGCTCTATCTAAGCCTCGTCCTTTCCGTGCCCCTCACGCCACCGCCCCCTCGTCGCCCCACCCACATTCCCTTGCTGACCTATCCACGTTCCCGCCACTGTCCCCACCCTCGCTCTCACCCTCATCTCGGCCCTCGTCCCCGCCCTCATCACCAGTGGCGGATCCTAGGATTTTGGTTTGTTACTTTTTTTATATGGCATAATTTATTTAAATATTTATTTATATTAAAATTATGTAAATATTTAAACGATATTGTATATTATTATATATACAGTACAAAAATAATATAGAATATAGTGAATATGTTTAGATTTTAACAACAATCTACGATGGCTCACCCCCAATGATTGTCTGGATCCGCCCCTGCTCATTACGCCGCTTCCGCCCTCATCCCCACACTCGCCCTCGTCCCCACCCTCGACCCCGCCCTCGTGTTCCGCCCTCGTCCACGCCCTCGTCCCCGCCCTCGTCCCCGTCCACGCCCCCGTCTTCGCCCCCGTCCTCGCCCCCGTCCTCACCCCTGCCTTCGTCTCCGCCCTCGTCCCCACCCTAGCCCCCGCCCTCGCCCCCGCCCTCGCCCCCGCCCTCGCCCCCGCCCTCGCCCCCGCCCTCACTCCTGCCCTCGCCCCGCCTTCGTCCTCGCCCCAGTCCCCGACCGCGTTCTCGCCCCTCCCCACCTCCTTACCACCCTCGTCCCCACCCCGTTGTTCCCATTCCACCCATCCACTCTCCCGTCTCCGACTCCGCACCTCTCCCTGTTTTCGTTCCCGTCACCTTTCCTATCGCCTGTTACCATCTCCACCCCTGTTCCCACCGCCTTCCGTCCTCTTCCAGTCTCCGACCCCGCTTTCGTGGAGTCGCTTTGTGCTCGTGTTTCTTCCTCCTCCGCCGATACTCCTCCGCTGTCCCGCCTTTTCCTCCACCTCCACCTTTGTCAGCGCTCGCCCCGTTCGCCGCACTCATTGGCACGTGCCCTGTGTCTGGTGGACTCCTTCTGCCCATCGCCTTCGCGGCAGAGGTACAGATGTTGATAAGACACCATGGAGATTCTAACTGCTCCAAGATACATCAATATTTTTCAATATCATTTGTCTGTCTTCCCAGTATCGATTGCTGTTGATACGATATTTAAATTGAGGAAATGGTATATATTATTTTTTGTATTTTATCAATCTAACTTTTGTACTACATTATTTAATTTGTGGAGATTTTTCTTCATATTTACTCTAAACTGCACACTTCTAATAACAAAATTCCTTTTAGCCTTGATGTATTTTTAACCATTTCTTTGTACAAAGCAGAAAGCAACAATAGAAGTGAAATATCACACCCGGTAAATCATATCGAATATACGTCTTTTAAAAAAGAAACGTGTTATGTTCGTGCAATTATATTGAATGTAGTTTTCACGTTGCGAGCATTAATTTGCTACATAATCATTTACGTAAATGTGATTTGTTAGTCCATATTAGTGCGCCAACATTTTTTTATTAAGCTGAGAACAGTCGTCACCATTTCACTTGTTGTGAATCGGATCTGCTGAAATCAGATGATGTCAAGCTCAAGAAGGAAAATAAAAGAGGGCGTGACAAGTTTTGATGACGAAAATACTACTAGTGAAGAAATCCAAGGCATAAGCATGCCGATTTTTGCTCTCTACATTGAATACATCCTGTATTTCAAAATACATATACAAGAAAAAGGGACTCATGATGTCTCCTAATCCAAGACTCGTTCGTATTAGTTGTACGATAAAACAGCGATTCCATTGACTTTTCCCTTACATCCAATTTTTGTACTTTTGTATTTCATTTCCATTCATTACTTTTATCTCAATATTCATTAAACTGTACGTTGCCTCCAGTATGTAGGGTATTCTTTGAGTTTTTTAATGTGTTTATTGCAGAGTTTCCTACTCATTGAATGTTACATTGCTATATGAAATTCGTACACGAGTGTTATCTATTCCTTTAAAAATCATGATTTATAATTATATTTAACGATCTGTCTAATTGAGAAACAACTTGAACAAAACCCAACTAACGTGCCTCCAGAAACCTAATTACCACGCGTCCTCACCATTTCCATTTGGCCCCTCACTGTCAGTTACACAGGCGTTTCATTAACAGAGATAGGCCACGCTCGCAGCGAATAGTACAGATTAGAGCATTTCCATTCATCGGAATCTGCTCTCCTATTCACATAGAGCATCAGCCTTTTCGATTGCGCCCCCACACCGCCCCCGCACCGCCTCCACCCCCCACCCCCCACACCTTCGTGGTCGCTTTGTTGGACGGCGTTCCGCAGGGCTCTGGAAATTGACACGGCGACCGCGTGAATGACGGAGCGGGGCACGAGACTCCGTGCGCGAACAAAGCGCCCCTGGCGGGGGAGACCTGCGGATTATTTAATCAGCGCAAATTGAAGCTGGTAAACAGGTTTCGGGCATGTTAATTTTTGCGCCGATAGAAACATTGGAATTTTGCGTTATTTTCGATACGGCAGTTTGTTTACGAGAGTTTTAAAAAAGTGATCCGCGAATTACGTGTTTTTTTGCCGTGTTTGGTTATGTGAATGTATCGGAAAATACGGTCATTTCAATAATAATGTCGTTATAAAACGCCAAAATAATGCGCCGCTAATGCGCGATATAACGGGGTGCGAAGCAGGGTCGCGAAGCGGGGCGGGGCGGGGCGGGGCGGGGCGGGCCAGGGTGGAGCGGGGAGCAAATGTTGTTATGACTGAGGAAGTTACCGGCTTTGAACCTCGGGGCTGAAGCCGGGAGAGGTAGCTCAGTGCATCAACTCATGTCACTGCAGTGCCTCTGACCAGAAGATCCTAGGTTCGACTCCCGACGGCGGCAGGATTTTCAACACTGGCTTGTCAGCTAGGTCGAATTCAGTCGCCGTCTGGACTGAAGAGAATTCTAGCGGCCGGCAGCTCTGATCTGGAGTTTTCCGTGGTTTCTCCGCTTCAACACCAGGAGAATGGCGGAGCAATACCCTAACACACTGGCCATGTACCGCGCGCTATCTTTCCTTCCTCTTCCTTGTCCTCACCTTCCTTGTCTTACTCTTGCCCTAACATGCACTACACTACCACCACACCGGGAGACCGGTTGGGGGCTTAGAGCTTGTCCCGACTGGGGCGGTTCTCCACTGATGAGAGATACCTGGTTGGGGAAAACCCCGCTAGTGGACGATTGTTCGGCGCCGGATCTTACCATTCACCGAGGGAAGATCACCGCCACCTCCTGATGAAAAGCGTGTTCTACACTTTCGGGAATAACGACCTCAGTAGTTGACGCACCCGGAACCACGAACAATCAATCGGGGCTGGACGGGGCAGGTCATGCCATGGTCAACCAGATCTAGGGTTTCCAAAGTGCACATATCTCAATGAAGTTCGTAGAACGTCTCATAATGGTCCCCACTGCCCACTGAGACTGGCAGTTTTCGTTCTCGATTCCTGGAAAAATAATTGGTCTCCCATTATGTATGGTAGTGTTGTGGATGTCAGAGTGTATAAGTGTAGGGGAGAGAAAAGTACAAGGATGAGGAAGGAAAGATTGCGCCAGGCCCTGGCCCATTTGTTAGGGAACTGCTCCGGCATTTGCTTAACATTGATAGGAGACTAAACAACCGGTCAGGGCAGCTGGTCGCTAGAATTCTCATTCAGAGAGCAGTTAAATTGGATTTAGCTGTGTAGGGTGATGTCGAAAACCTGCTACTTTTGGGAGTCAAAACCTAGGATCTCCCGGGCAGCAATGCAGTTGTTACAGCTATCCCAGCCGTTGGCGGTGAGATGGAGCGAGTTGGAATTAGGGAATTGCGCTGAGAATTGTTGAGGCGACTCGCAAGGTTGATTCATTGGTTAACATGAAAGCGAAGTGGAAAAATGTGAGCGAAAAGACGAACAGGTCAAAGTGATAACCTCTTTGTGAGGAAAAAAAGAAAGCTTAAAAGGAGACGCAAGTCATTTATTATCGTTCGGAGGTCGAGGAAGTAAGAGTTGTGGACGCTGGATACGGAGGGACGGGCACTGTGAGCAGGGAGAGGGGAATAGACGTGAACGGATTTAGTATAGAATAATGATAATGACGGACGCAAGCTAAAGCTAACAGAGAACTGGCAAATGGGAGGTCGGCAGGTGGTGTTGGGACCTGCAAGTTGAGGGTGTGTAATGAGCAGGATCGTGAGGGGTGGGCCCCGGAGGCACAGGAGGTGAGGGCGCGAAATAAGCAGGATCGTGAGGGGAGAGTCAAAGAAACACAGGAGGTAATGCTGGGTTATGGTCAGGATCCTTAGGGGGGGCGAGGAGACACGGAAGGTGAGGGCGGGTGATAGGCAGGATCGTGAGGGGGGACCGAGGAGGCAGGGGAGGTTAGCCAGTAATGGGCAGGATCGTGAGAGGTGGGCTGAGGAGGCAAAGGAGGTGAGGGCGGGAAACAAGCAGGATCGTGAGGGGAGAGTCAAGGAAGCACAGGAGTTAATGACGGGTTATGGTCAGGAACCAGAGGGGAGGACTGAGGATACACGGAAGCTGAGGGCGGGTAATGGGGAGGATCGTGAGGGGTGGGCTGAGGAGGGAGGGGAGGTGAGAGCGGGTAATGGGCAGGATCGTGAGGGGAGGACCGAGGAGGCAGGGGAGGTGAGAGCGGGAAATAAGGAGGATCGTGAGGGGTGGACCGAGGAGGCAGGGGAGGTGAGGGCGGGTAATGGGCAGGATCGTGAGGGATCAGCCCAGGAAGCACATGAGGTCAGGGGAGGAAATAAGTAGGATCATTAGGGGCGAGGAAGAGACACTGCCCTCACGATGGCGGGGTCGGATGACGATGAAATAACGGTTCTGAGAAAAGAAGAAATGTAAAGCAATCCGTACGGGACTTCGAAAGAATGAGACACAGAGAACGGTCTGGACGTAAACGGAACGGAACCCCCTGAGGGAAGGGCACGGCAGAGGGCTGGGTCATGATCTCCCCGTCGAGGGCGAGCCCTGTCCTGTCCCTTCCACACGCGCCGCCGCCCTGGGCTGCCTGGAGGGCCCTTGCGGGACCGCGAGAGAACTCTGGCGCCTGCCGCTGACACACTCCGTTGTTGCGCAGTCGGATTCAGCGGGCCAATGGACCCGCGTCATTATTCCCGTTAATTGGTAGTTGCGTTGGCACGACTGCCTACTGGAGGCGGCAGCACTGCTGACGTGCCCCGCGAGCGTCTCAGCGCAGCTAGTGAGGAGAGTCTCAAAGGAAACAATCAGGCCTCTGTTTCCCTACGGCAATGGCTTTTTACATACAATGCAGCAGCATGTTTGGCAAAGGATATGAATCATTTTAATCCTGCAAAAAAGGGTAATAATTAAAAATAATATTAAACATACCAACACAAGTACTTGAATTGATTTTTCTGATCTACTTAATCATATTTAACATGTAAGTTTCAGATAAATTTACTATTTTGTGATGAGATGGATGAGGAGATTTCCATGTGTCCACCAAGTCACTGTGTCTCGTGTATATACAACTACTTTGATATCACTGAGAGTCAGCATGCCCCTCTATACTGAAACCATTGGGCTTCAGTTACTCATAAATTCGTTGTTTGTTTGTTTTGTTTTTACATGATTCGCGAGAAACTGTTGTGTCTAAATTGTGTGCAATATCTTACCACAAATGTTTCATTTCAGCTGTAATAAAGTACCAAGCATACGTAAACAAGCAGTGTGTCTATCAAATATTTGATCATAATTGTTGCTTTTCTATCAATAACGAACAAATTTAAAACATTTAATATTGTTAAATGACATAATTTCGTTTGTAAATTTTACTTTTTGTGATAAAATTGATCTAACTTGAAACTGATCAATTTTTATGAAGTTAATTGACTAAATGATGGTTTTGGTTCTTCAAATATTGTAATTTAAATGTGATGTTTTCATGTTAGTGATTTTGTTAACATTTTGCAATGGAAACAGTTCAATTTTTAACAACAGCTCATATTTTAATTAACCAAGACTGTGAGTGGAAGTACTACTGTAAATGATGTTTAACTGCTCAAAAACGTTCCCAACTGAGCAGTCAATTCTTAGAACACTCAAACATTATCTTACCCGCAGTATTCGAGCTAGATTATTACTGATTACTTTCTTAGGATTACACTTATAATACGGCTGCTCTTGTTCTACTAGTCGATATATCTTTGCAGGTGCCTGATTAATTACTTTGGCTACATTATTATGTTGTTGCAAGTATTCATTCTTATTATTATTATTATTATTATTATTATTATTATTATTATTATTATTATTACTCTATATCACGACTAAAGATTTTATGTGTCGGCTGAATATAAAATCTACTCCAGGTTGCAACCAGCTACCTAAGGGGCAGATCTAGGGACTGTCGGTGCCTCTACAATACTTTGCGCAAAATGTGGGCTGTTCCAAATAAAGCGATTTCTTGCACTTCCCAGTCTTTTGAATTACCGGGGAGTTTAGACAAGTTCTTACACAGATTTTGCGGAACAAATCCCAGAACTCCAATAACTATCGGGACGACCTGTGGTTTTACGGCCCTCATTCGGCGGATCTCCATTTCCAAACTCTTGTATTTAAGTTGTTGTTATTATTATTATTATTATTATTATTTTTCCACTACATCACGACTAAAGATGTTATGAGTCGGGTGAATATAAAATCTACTCCAGTTTGCAACCAGCTACCTAAGGAGCAGATCCGGTGAATGTCATTGCCTCTACAATATTTTGCGCAAAATGTGAGCCGTTCCAAATAAAGCAATTTCTGGCACTTCCCATAATAATAATAATAATAATAATAATAATAATAATAATAATAATAATATAGCAAAGCAAGTGTCATAGTTTCCTTTCGAACATTTTATTTTGCTGCGAATGCACATTGCGCGAAGGAAAGCAGAGAGCTCTGAAATGGATACGTTCCTCCAGCGAACAGGAGGCGAAACGCGACGAAGCTGCAGCGGTATCGGAATCTCATTAGGGCGGAGTGGATCAGTCGCACCCTGCAAACGCATTCCCCACCCCGGTCTCAACTGTGTACAACTTGCTCCGGAGACACTCGCACTCGAATGTGTTCTCTGTCTGTTTCTCCCCTCTTTACCGCCTCCATCAGCGCGGCCGACCCCTCCGCCTCCATGGCCCATTTCACCGTCCGTTCCCGGCGCCGCCGCCCCGCCCCCGCCCCCGCCCCCGTCCCCTCCCCCCTCTCGCCACCTCCATCAACCGCGCGCCGGTTCTCTTCCCCTCCCCTCCCCTCCCCTCCCCTCCCGCCCCGCCCAAACGCCCACTGTGCCTCCGGGCACAGTGGTCTCAGAGCGCCATTCTCCGAGACGCGACCGGGAGAGATGGCTCAGTGCATCAACTGATGTCACTGCAGTCCCTCTGACCGGGATGTCCTAGGTTCCACTCCCGACGGTGGCAGGATTTTCGACACTAGCTTGTCAGCTATGTCGAATTCGGTCGCTGTCTCGAGCGGATCGGTAGGTTTTCGTGATTTCTCAGATGAACACCAGGCAGATACCGGAGAAGTATCCTTACGAATCGACCACGAAACGCGCGTGATCTTTCCTTCCTCTTCCTTGTCCTATCCCCACCCCTTACATATACACGTATACACTAACAATGCAATACACTGCCGTACATGCCGGGAGACCGGTCTGGAGCTTAAAGCCTGTCCCGGCTCCTTGGGACGGTGCCCCAGTGGTGGGAGACACCTGATTGGGGAAAACCTCGCTAGTTGACGGTAGGTCGGGGCCGGATCTCGCCATCCAGCGGGGGAAGATCACTACTACCTTCACCACCACCACCACCATTACCACCACCTGATGAAAAACATATACTGCACTTACAGGACTAATTACCTTAGTAGTTGACGCGCCCGCAATCACTATCAATCAATCAATTCCGACGCGTTTGGCAGCATAGGTCACCTCCCGGAGAGAAAATGGTTTATACCAGGAATAAACGAAATGTAAAACAACGTGTTTGTTTATATTTCAAAATTTAACAAAGTAGAAAAGAATATTTCTGATTCGTTTCCAAGCAAGAAATAACTGCTCTTGCTGTTCATTACCTTCCTTACACTTCATTTACACCGTTAAGGAGTCCGACAGTTGTGAACTTACCTGAAGCAATCTTGCAAAGGAAATCTTCATTCAAGATGTTATAAGAACCTTTTTTTCGCTCATTCCTTCGCTAGTAGCTTTTACCCTTTGTATACGACTGTGATCAGTAACAAAATGGTTTGAATATATTCAGATCCTAGTTAGAGGGTAGCGATAATTTAGACATTAAATAACTTCAAAGGAAATGCGCAGCATGTTGCAAATTCTTGTGTATGAAGCATCATTTTATTTCTTGCTTTTTGTCAAGAATGCAAGATAGTGTAAACATTTTTGACTACTGAGGAAATGGATTTGTGCAAGACATTTCATTAATTCACGTAACATGGAGTAAAATACATTAAACGTATAAACGCTTTTCTTGATTTATTTTATCTGAATCAAATACTGATATCGTCTGCGGCGAAAGCTCTCCTCAAATTGTATTGTTTCCTCACAGTCACGCAGTCATAACAATTATTTATTACACAGTGGCATCATCATATACTATTATTTTGTTTTGTTCGCAAATAGGTCGTCTCGAGCCACGCATACATGCACCTGGACTTACTAGGGCTCAGTATCATTTTATCTCGGTGGATTCATCATGGGATCAGCAATAAGCTGAATTCGATTTTTATCACCCAGGGTTGTTAGTCCTGGAGGGATGGAGAACGGAATGATGATTATAATGAAGGATGAATGGACGACACACACATACAGACTTACACAAGCACACTCTTGCCGAGGCGAGACTCGAACCCGCGATCCTTTCGACGAGATCGCCATGGCACTACTGTCTTACCGATGTCGATTATTCGAACCGGCCATACTCTAATATTATTATTACTACTACTATTACTTTTATTAATCTTCGTATGGAAGACCCAAAACAACCGCGACTTGAATTCTGCATCCTTTTAAGATAAGGATTTGAGAAAATGTAATGTTTATATAATTTAATGATAATAGAAACATGGATTTATTCATGCTAACAGGAAGCTCGTGTGCAACGTGCGGAAATGTGACAAAACAATTGATGCCCGTCATGTGTGCCTTGATGCCCATAGCGCGGTTTGGAGCGAAGGCCCTCTGTTTGAGCCCTCCACCCCCGCCCCCGCCGTCGCCTCCGCTCCCGATCCCGCCTCCGCCGCCGCCCCCGCCGCCGCCCCCGCCGCCGCCCCCGCCACCACCCCCGCCGCGGCCTCTGCCTCTGCCTCCGCCCCCGCCGCCACCCCCGCTCCCGCCGCCGCCGCCCCCGCCCCCACCCCCGCCACCGCCGCCGCCACCACCGCCGCTGCCGCCCCCGCCGCTGCCCCTTCCCCGCCTTCGCCCCCGCCCCAACCTCGCCTCGCCTCAGCGCCTGCGGCCGCAGCCTCTTCGCTCGCCTCGTTACCCCTCCCTTCCCCTCCCTCTTCCCACTCCCCCCACCCCTCGCGGACTTTACGAGACGCCGCGCCGCTCCGCGCAGCGCCGGCCCAGCGCGGAGGGGCGTGGCGGCTTGAGCCGGCCGTAATTATGCGCTAGTTGACGAGCGCGGCGCTAGGGCGCGCCAGGGGCGGTCCGACTGCGGCGTTCGTTACGCCCGCCCTGCAAGAGATGCGTCGCCCCGCCTCCGCACCCCCCGCCCCCGCCCGTCGCCGAGGAATCCGCCTTATCTCACGGGCGGGGGGAGGACCGGGGATATTTGTGGCTGTTTCCCCGTCTCCGCCTCTCCGCCGCCCAGCTCCCTCATTTCTGAGGGTTGGCGGCGGCGGCGGCGGCGGCCTGCGACGGAAAGTTTCTCTAATCTGGGCTGTCCTACAAATCTATTCTTTCACGCGATGCTGGTGTTACACCGTCAACGGAGTTTTCTTGGGCTCAGCTACGTCGCTCGTGGCAGTGTCTTGAGGTTTTTAATGGGGGTAGGCGATTGTTCATCAACATGACCCGGAGAAGGCTGTTAGTTTACTAGCTTGCGCTGTCAGAAGTTGATCTCTGTGAAGACAGATTTGGACGTGAATATAGACAAAATGTAATCGAATTCTAACCAAGACGTATGATCTTATATTTACTGTAATAGTTCATATAACAACAATCAATGTAACTACTATCGTCCCTGACAATGAATGAGAACCTCATAAAAAATGTTAAAATGTCAAATTATGCATACATTATCATGTTTTTTTCTCAAGAAATATTTGATTCAAATTTTTACTGTGAAAGCGAAAATTAAAAATGGATCTCATGCCTCTCTCTCTCTCTCTCTCTCTCTCTCTCTCTCTCTCTCTCTCTCTCTCTCTCTCTCTCTCTCTCTTATATGCCATCATTACAAATTACCTTTATTAAGTTTTTTATTACGTATCACTAGCTGAAAATTTTCTCGTATTCTATTAATATGATTTATAAGAAAAAAGTTTGTAATCAAACTGAGATCATTTCTAAGAAATCGTACTCATGGAAATGAAAATCTGGTTTCAATATTAGTACTCTTGTGCGGTAAATAAAATTATAGTCATATAACACATTTCATTTTCTGTGTATAATATTGCCTCTACAACCCCTACACATTCCAGTATATAGATCAATACTTACAAACATGTAAAAAATGTATGCACAAGGTTTTCCGACTACTATCGTTAGGAAAAAATGAAGTGTATATTTTAATAGACGTAAAAGGAAAAATAAATATTGCAAGAAAATAATCTCAAAGGTTTTACGAGAACTCTGCACTGATAAAATTAGGGTCATATGACATATCTTCATTTTACATTCTTGCATACTACATAATATGTGCATATTATGTATTTCATATTATGTGTGAAGTACATAATACTGAAGTACATACATATTATGTACTTCAGCCGAAAAATTCGCATTGTAGATCTCTGATACCGAAATAATGAATAATTCGTGTTCCTGTATGCAATAAATTACTTCTTCTAACACGTTGTTTGGTCAGAATGCACGTTTTGTGAGTCCTTATACCGAAAAATAGATTTACAGTAAAAAGTCTTACTTCTTTCTGTCTGTCCGTCTGCACTGTGTCTATCTGTCCGTCCGTGTCTCCCCTTTCTCTCTATCTGTCTGTCAACAACGCTAGCGCTGAAACCGTAAGAAGGATTTTCACCAAATTGATATTCACGAGCCGATCTGAGTGATGTCGCGGTCGATTGAATGTGAAACATATTTTTTAATATTTTGGGATCCTTTGCATGAAGCCTGGATGATATTTTCAATTTTTCCCCAACATTTTTGATTAAATTTTGTCCTCGGGTAGAACAATGAGCACTTAAGAAACTGAGACAGGTCACAATTTTGTTGAAATATCTGGATTTTCAAAAATTGAAAAAGTTCAATTTTTTATATTTATTTTCCTGATAAATGTTGTGTATTGAGTGTAATTATCAAAGAGCTCAGTTAATGGGCAATAGTTAGCCCCCGATTGTCAGTTTTATATAACCTCCATAAATTCCTTTATACCAAAATGTTCAATTGCTTGCATCTCCAAAGCCTACGAATCTATCTCCAAAGCATTTCTGTGTGGATTATAATAATTGCCTACTTAACCTTTTGATTTTAGAATGTTAATATTAATGAAATATATGAATATGACAAAGTCAGTAATATTTCTCTATCTCCGCAAGATCTCAACCTTTTTTTAGTTCGCTTTTCAACATCTTGGTCGTATAGTGACCGCTGTGATTTTCGAACTGTAGAGAGAACACAAAAGAACACCACAAACACGCACGAACATCCATGCCCGAAGCGGATTTGAACCCGCGAACTTTCGAGCCAAGACAGCTACGGCCCTTCAGTCGTAACGACCTCTGCTGTCCAAACCGGTAGTCTCTTACTCGATTCAACTCGCAGGTTTTCGTGGCTTTATCGGTGACACTTCAGAGAGCATGTGCTTCTTTCGTGTTGAAGGGACATTGAATGTCGGCCATTTCCTCCTCCTTAATGCCTTTTATTTAATATTACTAGTTTTTCTCTAGCTATTTTCTCTCAACTTTTTCGGTAGTATTATTCTCATATTTTTTTACCACAAGTCATGAATATGCATTGCTTTAGAAATTTTACTTCTTATTTGAAAAGACGATTTTAGCTGATCAGTCACAGTTATCACTGTCGCACAGCTGAATCTCTACTAAACATCGTGTATAATTATGAGAGAGAGGATTTTTATGCCCTGAGATATCTTGAAATTTGTTCTTAAAAATATGCATTTATGACCTAACATTTCTGAAATACGGACTTTAATATGCAATAAAAATAGACTATTTCATTTCCTGTATAAACCTTTCTTGATTATATTCAGAAGAAGAATGCTTGAAATGAAAAGGTATAGTTTTGTACAAACTTAATACAATCTACCTTATTTCGCGGGAGAAATAATTAAGTAAATATTCACTGTAGTGAAGTACATTGTATGTCTTGTTGCATTTATTATGCCTTGTTTAAAAAAATGTTATACCAAGAAATCTACATTTACACATGTTTTTTATCTTCTATAAAAAGAAAAACAAAACAAAGTATGACAAGCTCTTTCCAATTAATGAAAGCTCCTGAGTAAATATACTCTATGAAAAGATGAAAGTTTTTAGAGATTAGCCTTTATTTTTTTAAATATGTATCTATAATTACACGAATTTCCCAGAACAGCAAATACGAACCAAATATGCACTAATGCGCACTAATAAATGAATCAACAAAGCATCCAATTGTAATCAAATGTCAAGAAATTTCACTTAGCTATGCCCTGAAACAAAGGACAAAAATATGCAAAATCATAGAAATCCACTCCCTAATTATGACATTCTCTAGTTGCATAGTTGACGTTTCTTGCGAAGATCTAGAAAAGTGAATGCAGGAATGCGCATTTAGAAGCGACGCTCAGCACCGCAGGCCCAGTTGCTCTCTCGGCCGCTCCTTCGTGAGAGCGCTGCCTGCACCGCGCGTAAATCCGTAATGCGCCTTTTCCGCAAAATGGTTTCTCTTTCTTCAATCCGCGTTATTTCCTGTTGAAAAATAGCCTTCCTTCGTTTCCCGCTTCACGACCTGCTGCGTTTTCTCTTTCCTTCCTGCTCCACCTTACGGCGACCCGCACGCCCAGACATTAATTTCAATACTACGAGCGCAAGGAGCGGCTCGCGTTATAATCTAAAAATACGTCCTTCATTGCGTCGGCTTGTAAAAGGGCGCTGCGTTCTTTACACGCCCGCCGCCAGGGGCGCTGGGGTAATTAGCCTGAGGAGGAGGGGGAGAGGGGAGGGGGGTTGTAAACCTCCGCGGAGGATTACTGTGGCTCTGGAGTTGGGTTGGGGTTCGACCCTCCTCCCCAGCCCTCCATTTCTCTTTTACTCTGCTGCGTTTTTCTGTTTCGCATTCCTGCTCTACATCTCTCCAAGGGCTGCGTTGGTCTGTGCGGGGTTGGAGTTCGATCCTCTTCCCCTGCCCTCCATTTCTCTTTTACTCTGCTGCGTTTTTCTGTTTCGCATTCCTGCTCTACATCTCTCCAAGGGCTGCGTTGGTCTGTGCGGGGTTGGAGTTCGATCCTCTTCCCCTGCCCTCCATTTCTCTTTTACTCTGCTGCGTTTTTCTGTTTCGCATTCCTGCTCTACATCTCTCCAAGGGCTGCGTTGGTCTGTGCGGGGTTGGAGTTCGATCCTCTTCCCCTGCCCTCCATTTCTCTTTTACTCTGCTGCGTTTTTCTCTTTCGCATTCCTGCTCTACATCTCTCCAAGGGCTGCGTTGGTCTGTGCGGGGTTGGAGTTCGATCCTCTTCCCCTGCCCTCCATTTCTCTTTTACTCTGCTGCGTTTTTCTGTTTCGCATTCCTGCTCTACATCTCTCCAAGAGCTGCGTTGGTCTCTGAAAGGTTGGAGTTCGACTCTCCTTCCCTGCTTCTACTTCTTTTTACTCTTCTGCGCATTTCTGTCTCGCATTTCTGATCTCGATGTCTCCACTACACCTCTCATTTATTCTTCTGTTCCTTCTCTATTCCGCGTCTTTCCGTTTTAGTTTTTTGCTCGTCTTCTCCCTTTAACCATATTTTTCTCATGCTCCAGATCTGCAAACATCGCAATTCTCCATTTGTTGAGCTTCTTTTTAACATCACTTTACTATTCCCTGCTGTTGTGATTTGATGTTAACTTCTAAACCGCCACTACCTTCTTTTTCGCGTATTCTCCCTTCTGTCCTTCCTCTTTCATAGTTTCTCTCTTTAGTCCTCACGTCCCGTACTCATCTCATCATTTGCAACTGCACACCATGCATCAACCCAGAAATCATTTCTCCCTCGTTCCCTTATCCATTTATTCTGCCACTCCCACGCGTATAATTTCTTTCACTACCTGACATCTTACTTAATTCTTCTGACACTTTCAGCATCCATACAGTTCTTATCATATTCACATAATTTATCGATTCTTTCGAATCCTCTAATTGTCCATGATTTGTCTAAACTTTTTGTTTCTGTGTTCCATAATGCTCTAAAGTTGATCTGGTCTCCACGGCCAAACTGTGCCTCCCGGCTGTGCCGCTTGACATTAATCATTTCCAGCTCACGATCCGTGTTTTTAGTTTTACGAGAACCTCGATAGTCTGGCGATGGCTGGCGAGGAGAAAAATCATGAAGCACGAGGCTTCTTTTGCGGGCGGATCCTCGCCGACGCGAACTGCATCCTGCAACGCGCCGGGCTGTAAGCCGCGTCTTTAGGCTTGCTTCGCAGGGCCCGCCGCAGCCACATTTCTCACTCTCTTACCCTAATTGTATGTCACCGCTATTCCAGGCGCGCGTCGCCGGGGCTTCCTCGCGACGGATTTACAGTTATTCCCTGCACTGCGCGCGACGTCTTTGCCCGCGCGCCCCGCCACGCCCCCTCCGCGCTCTCTCCCTCATCCCTCCTCCTCGCTCTCTCTCTTGACCTCACCGTCTCCCTTATCTTCGTCCTCGCTCTTTCCCTCGGCTTCGCAACCTCATCAGCGCTCTCGCCCTCGCACCCTTGCCCTCACCGGCGTTCTCTCATTCGCCCTCACTTTCGCCCTCGCTCTTGCTCTTGCCCTCGTCCTCGCGCACTCATCAACGTTCTTGCCCTTACGCTCTTGCCCTCATCGGCGCTCTCTCTTTCGCTCTTGCCCTCACCGTCTCCCTTATCTTCGTCCTCGCTCTTTTCCTCGGACTCGCACCCTCATCAGCGCTTTCGCCCTCGCGCCCTTGCCCTCACCGGCGCTCTCGCCCTCGCCCTCACATTTACCCTCGCTCTTGCCCATCCTTCACCCACTCTCGTGTCCACGTCCTCGCCCTCACTCTAAGCCATGCCTTCGCTCTCGCCCTTGCCCTCACCCTTACCATTACCTTCGCCCTCGTTCTCATCCCCGTTATCACCCTCGCTCTCAATTTCACACTAACCTCACCCTCATCCTCATCCTCATCCTCATATTCATCCTCATCCTCTCATTCACTTTTTCCCCAACCCTCTCCCTCCCCCTCACCCTATTATTTTCCCTCATCCAGTCACTCATCCTCTCCCTGACCCTCACACTCATCCTCGCCCTCTCACCCTCACAATCGCTCTCGCCCTAGCTCTCTCACTAGCATCTCCTTAGCTATACATTCCATTGCTACCTGTGCCGCTACACCTGTCTTCCTTCCCACGACCACGGCCACTAACATCCTGCCGCTCCTGCTCACCCGGAGCACCTACCATCATAAGCTGCTAACTTCACTGCGCGCCAATTGTTACCACCGTCGTCTCCCGCTTGCCAACGGCTCACGCCTCCATCTTCACATTTTATGCCCGACAGACAACGCCGTTGCCATCTGCTCTACTCTCCGCGGCCCTCCTCCCACTCTACGCCTCCAGCAACCCTCCCGCCATCATCAGCCCGCCCCCACCCGGCCACCTCTTTCATTTTCACCACTTCGCCGCCCATCATCTTTGTCTCCGTCCTCTCCCAACACCCTCAACATCGCTGCCCATTTGGCACTTTTACAGACCCTGCTTCCCACGACACCCCTCCTCCAACGTTGCCACCCTCGCTACCGCCGCCCACGCTACCTTCTCCACCCTCACTGTCTGGAGGCGAATTCTAGCAGCCGGCTTCTCTGATTAGCAATTTTCTTTGGTGTCTCCCATCAACACCAAGAGAATGCCGGAGCAGTATCCTAACAAACGGGCTACGGACCGCGCGCAATCTTTCCTTCTTCTTCCTTGTCCTGTTCCTCATACCTTACATACAAACACACACTAATATGCTCTACACTACCACACATGCCGGGAGATCGGGCGGGGGCTGAGAGCTTGTTCCGGCAGGGACGGTGCCCCGCTGGTGGGAGATACCTGGTTGGGGAAACCTCGTAGGTCGGCACCGCATTTGGCCATCCAGCGGGAAAAGATCACCGCCACCTCCCGATGGAAAAGCACGCACTACACTTACGGTACTAACGACCTCTGTAGTTGACGCGCCCGGAATCACGAACAATCAATCAATCCACCTTTACGGCACGACAGACGCCGTTCTCGACCACCTAAAACGCCTGCCCCCACGTCGACCGCATTTGTGTCTCAGGAGAGCAAAATGCGGAGCTATGATCATATACGAAGACAGCCGAGCGGTGTGGAGTGATCGGAGAGCTTGTGCCCTCCCTAGCACGTCACTTACATTGGTTTGGGGTTTCAATCGGAAGTTCCTTCCTCGAATCATAAGTTTTCCCGCGGAATTGTGACGCTTCGCTACGCGTGTCCAACTTGACGCTCGCGTTAACATAAAACATCCTTGAGTCTGTCCAACGCAGAAATACCAACGCATTTTATGTGAAAACTCACCTTAAAAATCATCTGTAAAATTTAAAAAAAAACTTCTGACAAACGGCGAATTAAAGCTTCACGCCATGGAAGTCCGATGGCCTCGTTCGACATCGTCGCTCAGCTCGTTGGCCTGCTCGTCTATCTTCGTTTACATTCGGGGCCCAGCATTTTGCTCTATGGCAGGGCTGTCTAACTTACAAGGGCTTACGGGCCACGAATCAAATACTAGTTATGCCGCGGGCTGCAGCGTAATTTAAGATGGTCTTTACTCTAATTATTGAGATTATACTGAAACAAAAATATATTAGATACGAATTTTATTCCACATACTTAATGAATAATGTACATACAACGAGAAAATTAGTATATCATTAAACAAAAATAAGATAAATTGTGCAATTGTGTTCTATTTGGTTGGTATAATACAATTTTTCAAAGCAGTCGCGGACCGCACAAGAAGATCCGGCGGGCCGCCAGTTGCAAAGCCTTGCTCTACCGAGACAGAATCGTCGACTACCCGGACATCTTCCACCCTTGCGGCAACTTCCTCCACCATCTTCCTTGCACGTCCGCCCCCGCGGCCGCGTCGCCTACTGCTACGCCACCGCCGCCGCCGCCACAGCCGCCGCCGCTGCCGCAACCCCGTAAAGTAGTCGGCGGGAGGCGCGTTGCGACGGCGGCGGGAGCGCGGCGAGGGAGAGCGGAGAGGGGAGGGTGGCAGTGACCGCCCGCGAAATCCGCGCAGCGCCGCTAATTACTTGGGAGGGGGAGGCGCTGATTTACTCGCCCTCTTGCGGAGGAGGCCGGCCTCCCCGTTGCGAGCGGCGTGTTGCTCTCCGCATGAAGAGGAACACTGAACAACCGAGAAGAGGCTTTGGGTGCAATACGGACATTTGCGTGAAAATGATTGATCGTTCGTGGTTCCGGGCGCGTCAACTATGCAGGTCGTTAGTCCATAAGTGTGGTGGATGTTTTTGCTCAGGAGGTGGCGGTGGTCTTCCCCCGCTGGATGCCGAAATCCGGCGCCGACCTACCGTCGGCTATCGGGATTTTCCTCAAATAGGTATCTCCCCCAGTGAGGCAATACCCCAACCGGGACAAGCATTAAGCCCCCGACCGGTCTCCGGATGTGGTGGTGTAGTGCATGTTAGTGTGTATGTGTCTAAGTGGGTGAGGATAGGAAGAGGAAGGAAAGATCTCCAGCGGACCCGTGAACCGTTTTGTTAGGGTACTGCTCTGGCATTCGGAAAATTACCGATCAAAGCAGCCGGCCGCTAGAATTCCCCTCTGGATCCCGACTGAATTGGACCTAGCTGACAAGCTAGTGTCAAAAATCCTGCCGCCGTCGGGACTCGAACCTAGAACTTCCAGGTCAGAGAGACTGTAGTGATATCAGTTGATACTCTAAGCCACCTCTCCCGGTACAGAAGCTCGGAAGGGAAGTAGGTTGGCTGAGAAATTGTAATCGAGTGCTGTAAGCCACCCTATACAAAACATGCCTAGTACTGTTTTTTCCTATCGTGCGTTGCACTGACAATCATCGCATCGAAAGAAAAGGTAGCAGCATTTCAAAACTCGGCGCAAAGTTAGCAGCTCCGAGGGTCACGGGCGGACCCCATCCCACCCCCTCCACTCGGAAGCAACCCTTTCCGTTCAGGCGCGGGGGTGGGACAGGGAACGACCGCGCACTTTTCGAGGGGAAACAGGACAAACGCCGACCGCTGCGTAAAACAAGTCACCGCCGCCGCCGCCTCCGCAGCTGCCGCCCCCGCTGCCACCGCCCCCACCAGCACCCCCGCCGACCCTGCCACCCCGCCGCCCCTTCCACCCTCGCCACCCCTTCCGCCCTCGCCGCCCCTGCCACCCCTTCCGCCCTCGCCGCCCCTTCCGCCCTCGCCGCCCCTGCCGCCCCCACCGCCACCGCCGCCACCGCCACTGCCACCTCCGCCGCCACCTCCCGCGCCACCGCCGCCACCGCCCCCGCCGCCACCACTCCCGCCGCCCCCGCTGTCCTCTCTGCCCCCGCCGCCCCCGCCGCTGCCCCCGCCGCTGCCCCCGCCGCTGCCCCCGCCACCGCCACCACAACCGCCGCCACCACAACCGCCGCCCCCCCAACCGCCACCGCCGCCACTGTCCGAATGGCCGGAAAACGGCGCTCCTGTTTTTGAAAAGCCCTCCCGGGCGTCCTCGCCCGCGCTTAAACTTTAATTGCAGCGCGCGCACGCGCTAAACGCACGGCCGGAGGCGCGCCCTGTCGGAAGCGGCCCTTTCGGCGACGCAATGCGCGGCAATTAAGGGAATAAACAAGTGCCGGATAACGCGAGGAGGCACCAGAGAAAACGTGAATGAATGGCGAAAGGACTGGATCGGTTCCGATGACATCTCATCTTTTCATTGGAGCATTCTTGACGTAGCTAACATGTAAATGGATGTTTATCACGACGTACAGAAAATAGAAATGTATAGTTATTGGGTGATTTTTTTGGCATCTGTAAATTGTTAGATCATTTTCTGGACTTTTGCATCATTTTTGTTTCCTTTTCGTGTTTCGTTTTTTGTTGGTGAATGCTTCTTGAATTTAAGATTTATGTACTCAAACAATGTTTTTATTGTATCATCAGCTTGTAACGAAATTCACTACTGCAGTGGATTCTGTGTTTCTAACTCTCAAAATTACAATAATATTTGGTAACTTCCTCGTTCTTTCAAAACTGACGTTCAAAGGTAGGAGCTAACCATTACATTTCCTCCCAAAATAAAGAATATATTAAATATAATTTTATATGAATAAATTTTATTTAAAGTTGTAAAATTTATTGAATAAATAAGCACATTCATATTTGCTTTTCAATATTTATACATATTATTTCATTTTCCCCTTAATTTTCAGTAATTTTATAGGGCATTTTCTTCTTATTTTTAAGTCATTTTGTAGGTAACTTTGAAAAAATTTTAAGGTCATCAGTATCTGAGACTTGACAAAGAATAAAATAGCGAAGGCTACAGTGAGAAATGAAGTTCACTAAGGGTGAATATAAATTGAGTTTATAGAAAAGTAGAAATAAATACTTTGCGCGTTGTAGGGCTGAATATACTTGTTCAGCACGTTTGATGAACGATTTGTGCTGCAATAGAAACATAAAAAATATTCATTAAAGGAACTACAAATGTCTTCAACAGAACTATATAACAAAAATATTCAACAGAGTTTAGTGTTGTGTATGTATTATATATGTATTTAACAGAACTACATAACAAAAATATTCAACAGAGTTTATTCGACAGTATTAGTGGTATTTATATTTTTTATTTTTAACTCAAAAGTTCTTCTGAAATGTATAGGTATTTCTTAACCTGAAATATTTTTGTTTAGCACGGGAACTTTGAAATATTTCAGTCATGAAATACCTCAGTCTAAAAAAAATTCATATCTGAAACTTCTACTCTTTGCAGTTTCGTCGACATTTGAAAACTCTGAATCATTAAACTAGTCGCCTCTGACATCCCTCATTAACAAAGCTTTAACTCTTAAGCAGTCGCCTAGAGTGGCTACAATATCACAACTTAATTAAACCACGTTTCTTAGAAACCTTTGTGAAATGCAAAGCTTTTGTAGACTGTTCCAGGAAGGTGTTCTGATCCCTTTTGTAAAAGCAAAACTCAATTTGCTCGCCCCAGTTTTACTGAAAAGTTTCGTCATTATATTTGCGGTATTCTAGACAACCCTTACGACTCTTCTTGTCAATGTTTGTGGTGAATTATTTTCAATAATATTTTGTAAAAAATGTGTTGTGATTAGTTTGGAGTTGATGTTGGAACTTAATTAAAAAAAAGATTCCTTAAAAGATAAAATGTTCAAAATCACCAAATCTTTTAAAATATATTTGACTTCAAAATCATTTATTTATTTGCTAAAGGCAATGCCCAATTAAACTCGAATTTTCAGTCTCCCTCTTTTTCGGCTCAGTCGTTGGTTTCGGTCATCTTAGTATGCATGTGCTAAACTTAAACATTTATGACTCCAACAAACGCCTCAGAGTGAGGACATTGTACATTGTAAATTGTTACGTAAATGAACTGTATATGGATCACTCATGTCTTTGATCTTGTGGTGTATGTCGCTCCCCATGACGTTACCCCATTTGAGACTTTTACAAAGAAAGTCACAGCCTTTTTCTTGTTTCTGGAAGAAGAGTAATTGCTAGCCCACTTGCACAAGATAAACAGTAAATACTATTGGTTTAGTGGATGTAAATAGTATTTATATAGTGGTAACAGTAGGTGGTAACAGTATAGTGGTATAGTAAAACAGTAAATAGTATTTATATAGTGGATGTTTGAGCTGCGTTACCCTAAAAAATCAAACTCAGTACCACGTTGTAGAAGAGTCTGAAGCGAAATAAATTTCTTTCTGCAATATGTTCTTTAGGGACTACTAACTTCAAACTAAATGTTACTTAGTGTCACAAATTGCAGTTATTTTGCAAATAGGTTAGTTTCAGGCAGAGAATGACAGCAGAATAACGCATGGCATAACCAGCTGTAAACCGGGAGAGATGGTTCAGGGCATCAAGTGATGTCACTGCAGTCCCTCTGACTGGGAAGTACTTGGTTCTAGTTCCCACGGTGGCAGGATTATCGACACTAGGTTTCTCCGATCAACACCAGGCAAATGCCGGAGCAGTATCCTAACAAACGGGCCACGGACCACGAATGATCTTTCCTACCTCTTCCATGCCCTATCCTCTCCCCCTTACACACACTCACATGAACTACACTACCACACATGCCGGGAGACCGGGTGGGAGCTTAGAGCTTGTCCCGGCTGGAGCGGTGCCCCGCTGGCGGGAGACACCCGGTTGAGGAAAACCCCGCTAGCCAACGGTACGTCGGCGCCAGATCACACCAGCGAGCGAGAAAAGATCACCGCCACCACCATCTCCTCCTCCCACTTCTCCTTCTCCCCCGAGAAATGCATGACCTAGGGAACTAATGGCCCTAGTTGACGCACCCGGCATCACTAACAGTCAGTCAATCAATCATTGAGCTTCTATGCATGCGGAACACAAACGGATATATTGGTGTCGATTGATAATTAAGTCCTACTCACATGATAACTGCTATTTAAAGATAATTGATATCTCGTATCATCAATACCCCGTACAGGATGGATCGCTATCTCCATCGATGTTATCGTTATTTTTGGATAACATTTCAACTACCACTTATCCCTTGATCAGTATTGACTCGTCCACTGATATATTCTTTTTTTTTTTAAATTTATTTTCTTCCTGTTCGGCAGTTTTGCCTTTCAGGGGTTTTAAATTTTACATAACATTACTTACATAACATTTTGGGCAAACAACCTCTTATTATTGTATTTTACTACTAGCTATTTTACAAGTTTTCATGATAATATTTCTATCACATGTAATCAATTTACATACAATACTCAATTTTTATCATTAAACATTCTTAAATCTAGATATTTCTATAAACATTGGAGAGAAAATTTATTTTTAAACATACAAAATTATTGAGGATACTTATTTTTCTCATGGGGGTTTATACATGTCCTTCGGGTATCTTGAACGTATTCTCTTGTGATTATTCAATGTTTTTTCCCATTGTAAATTTTGTACAGCAAGGAGAGGACGGAAGAAGTGTAAAAAATTTATCACAGTTCTTTCTTATATGGTCGATTAGGGGCTCAATTTGAAGTTCTCTTTGAATTTGTGAATTTGAGATGAACCAAGGAGCCTTTGCACATCTTCTTAAAAATTTATTCTGTATTTTCTGCAGTTTTTCAATGTTGCTATTTGCTGTGTTATTCCAGACTGGACAGGCATATGTGAGCGATGGCCTAATAATCGATTTAAATATTAACATAGCACATTCCAAATTTAAGGCTGAGCGAAAGTTAATTAACGGATACAGTTTCGATATTTTGGCATATGTTGCACTGGTTATTACTTCAATGTGCTTTTTCCAAGTTAACCTGCTGTCAATGTTAACCCCAAGATATTTTACTGGTGTATCAGATGCTAGCCATGGGATGATAGTATTATTTACTACTAGTGGGCGCGGAAACTTTGGTTTACAGAGAGTAAAGATTTTGGCCTGTGTTTTAGTTGGGTTTATTTTTATTCTCCACTGATGAGCCCACTTTAGAAAGCATGAGACATCTGCTTCTATGTTATCCTTCGCTACATTTATATCTGCATGCGTTGTGTATATTGCAGTATCGTCTGCGAATAATGCAAGATTTGAGTCACCTAATTTGGGAATGTCTGAAAAATAAACATTGAAGAGGAGCGGCGATAGCGCGGAACCTTGCGGTACCCCTGCTCTTATTGTTCTAGTTTGTGAGAGTGCGCTGTTTACTTTAACTCTGTACGTTCTGTCTGAAATAAAACTATTTATAATGTCCTGTAAGTAGAAAGGTACTCCCAGATGTTTCAGTTTAAACAGTAAACCAGTATGCCAGACTTTATCAAAGGCTTTCTCTACGTCTAAGAACAGTCCAATTGTATGCTGTTTGTTATGGAAACCATTTGCAATTTGTTCTACTAGGCGGATGAGCTGATGAGTTGTACAGTAATTTTGCCTGAACCCGAACTGCTCGTCTGGTAATGCCCTTATTTCTAAGAGGTATTTGGTAAGTCTTTTTTGTATCAGTTTCTCAAATACTTTGGACAAAGACGATAATAAGCTAATTGGTCTATAGCTCGTTACTTCTTTCGGATTTTTGCCTGGTTTACTGATTGGAAGGACAATGGCCTGTTTCCATGATTTTGGATAATACCCAATTCTAAGTGCAGAGTTATATATTGCTGCCAGGGTTGCAATCGAACTTCTTGGTAATTCTTTCAAGACTCTGTTTGTTATACGGTCATGGCCAGGAGCCTTTCTAATTTTGAGCTTATTTATAATTAAAGCTATTTCGTGGGGGCTAATAAATTTAATTTGCGTGGGGACTCTGTAATTTATGTCTGTCATACACTCCTCAATTTCTTTATTATGTTTAACATCAATCATGGGGTTAGGTGTAAAAGTATTTTCAAAAGTTTCGGCGATGTAATCAGCCTTTTCTTGGTCTGTGTGTATATTATTTCCTGTTTGAGAGTTCAGAGGGGGGATATTTGTTTTTTCCCCTGATATACTTTTTATTGTTGTCCACAGTCGTTTTGAATTAGGATGTATTTGGGATAAATGAGTTTGGAAGTTAGAATATCTTAAGTTGTCTAATTCGATTTTAATTATCCTCGCTAATTTGTTTATTTTTCTTTTGGAATTTGCGTTTCTATTTATTTGCCATTCCCTTCTTAGTTTTCGTTTTTCATGAATGAGATTCAGTAGTTGGTTTGGCAATTTACTACAAGGTCTTCGTGCTGGAGGGGATGGAATAATGCTTTCATCTAAACTTGTTTGAATTGCATTATTTAGTCTGGTTATCTCTAATTCAAGTTGATTATCATTTTTAATTGAATTTGGAAATTCTAGGTTTTGAGATATTAGATCACGGAATTTACTCCAGTTGATGTTTTTGTTTATTGTTTTATTTACGTTGTCTTGTATTGAAATTTTCCCTTGAAAGGAGCAAATCACTGGATTATGGTCCGAATCTAGATCCGGGACAACTGTTTGGTAGATTGGGAAGTTTATTCCTTGAGAGATTATTATATCTAAGATATCTGGGGTGATTCTATTGTTGTAAGGGTAGTGAGTTGGTTCAATGGGTGCGTGTATATCTAGATTGTTATTAGTTATTAGTTGTAACAGCTTTCTACCATGTGAGGAGGTAGAATTGCATTTCCAAGCTATATTTTTACTATTTAAGTCCCCTATTATAAGAACTTTCGAATGCTTCTGGAAAATATTTTTATAGATGTCTTGAGGGAATGGGTAGTTAGGTGGTTTATATGCACACACAATCACTGTTTCATCATTATTTACGTAAGTTACAATTGCTACGGTCTCTAGCATTTTGTCAGATGGAATGTCTATTTGAAAATGTTTCGTACTTTTGTGAATTAAGATTGCCACTCCTCCCGAAGCACAGTGCGTTAATCTATCGTTTCTGTATATTGCATATCCATTAACTTTAAATTTTTCCCCAGGCAATAAATGGGTTTCGGTTATGCAGGCAATTTTTATTTTATTTTCATTTAAGAAGTGAATGAATGAGTTTGTTTGGCGTTTTATGCCATTGGCATTCCAGTTTAATAACCTCACATCATCATTATTATTATTTAATGCCATTAATAAGAGCAGGAACTAACGATTGAATCATTGTTTGTAACTGAGGAACAATTATTGCTAATATTTGATTTACTATTGTGCTAATTAAATTGCAATTATTAGCATTATTGGGGCTTTGGTTTCTCCAATTTGAATTTGGATTTACGTAACTTTGAGAAGGCAAAGGCATATTTACATTACTCAGCGGGGGGAAGGTTTGAATGTTATCAACTGGTGGCGGCCTCACTGAAGGTTGCCTACTCCCAGTGGTTTTATCAGAAGTTTGAGCGTTGTAATGGTCTTGCCACTGCTTTCGTCCTCTTTCTGCCTCTTTGAATTTTTTGCAGCCACGATAATTCGCTGTGTGGTTTTCACCACAGTTACAACAAATAGGTTGTTCTCGTTTTGATCTATTACATTGCGAATAATGATGTGATCCATCACAACGAACACATCTTGGATTTAGTTTACAGTTAGCTTGGGTGTGTTTGAATCTCTGGCAACGCTTACACTGTATTACCTTGTTTGGAGCGCTTCGCATCCGTACTTTAATTACAGAATGGAATAGTTTAGTTTCATTAAATATTGATTTAGCATGTTCAGTATTCATTAAATCTACTGCACAGGACCATAGAGGTTCTCTATTTTTACTATATAGCCTTGTTACGCCAGTTACTGGATACGTAAGCCTTGCTAATTCGTCAAATATTTCTTTCTGAGAGTAGGCTACAGGTATACCATGAATTATAACTGAGAGCTTAGAATGATAGGGGTCTCTGAAGGAATGATATTGTATATTATTTCCATCACAAAATTTTCTATAACCTCTGTAGTCTTCAATTGTTACAAAGTTCACTTGGTAAAAATCTTTTTGGTGTTTAATAGTAAACTCGTTTTTGGCTACTTTTTTAAGGTCATTAACTAGAAGTAGATATCCATAGTTGTTAACATTATGAATGAATATTGGTGGAATTTTTACAGTTTTATCACTTACAAAATTATCACTATTGTCTAAATTTCGAAGCAAATCATAGCGTGAACTTACTGGTACGTTGTATCTAATATTCTCATCTGAACCATGGTCAATGCCAAAACCTTTTTCTCTTGTTTGAGTCGGAGCACGCATTTCCGTTTGAACTCACGTTCTGTGATGCGTTTTCCTGATGTTCACCCACTGTTTGTGGAGGCGGTGATGGTGGTGGCGGTGGTGATGGCGGTGGTGGTGAAAAGACGCCCACTGATGGCGATGGGAACGCCTGTCCGTAGAATTCACCGCCGTTTGGATTTTCATTGATCACTTCCATTGACTGCACAATTAACCCTGAGGTTTCAAGTAGCCCCCCAGTGGGGGCACTTTCCACACTCATTTTAACGGATGAATCGTTGCACTATTTGTTGGTTGTTGCTTTACTTATAGAACAATACAGAATATCACTCAATATCACTGCTGAGAAACACTGTTGAATCACATCGCACAGTCACCTCGGTCACCGCAGTTGTAACTGAACCAAGACTACTGAGCGGAGCGCGATCTGCACCGTGCCGTGGTCAGCAGAGGAATGTGATATATTCTCGGAATAGTTTCCACTGGAGTGCCAAGGAGCAGGAAAACATTCCATTTATTTGTATCAGATGTTTTCTGCAGGTCTTTTGAATTACAAGAATCGAGGACGTTGATGTTCTGAAGTGGTTACGTCCTAATGTAGCAAAGTTTTCAGCTAGCAATAAGCACGAACCAACCACTAAAATAGACAAAGCAAATAACTTTCAAGTAACTGCCATTCCTATATAACCGTTATTAATTTATACTTGTGAACATTATGATCCTGACCGAATAAATAATTAACTTAAGTAAAACATGAATCTCATGTATTCATTACGTAGTTGTTTATCTTTGCTTATCATTTCACGTGAATATCTTGGAAACAAACTAGTAACTAAATAAAAAAATATTTTATAATGCTGTCTCTATTGTTAAGAGACATATAAATTATGCACGTGGTACTGAAATATTCAGTTACAGTGGTAGATGTTTAATCAATAATTCATGGTTATGCAGTTATGATACGAGGATTAACAATATTAATACGACATTTAATATTTTTTTTTAATTATAAGTTCTACTTTGCCAAGGCATATAAGATATTAATTTTATCCTATTTTATGACGAATTTTTTAATTTAGAAGTATTTTTAATTAGTGCAATTAACATAAAAATATGTATTTACGAAGTGCGGTAAACGTAACTTACGTCAAAAGAGACCATTTTTGCAGGAGAGGAAAATCAAACTTTAGGAAGCTCAATAAAAGCTCTGTACTTTCTGCTCTGTATTTTCAATCTAGCAGCATTGATGCAGTAAAAAACCAATTAGTATATTAAAAATCATTCTAAAAAGCGAACAATTCTGATTCAAGTAGATTGTAGTGGATGCAGCGCGGTGTGAGGTCCGTACTGCGAAGCGACTACATACAGGGTCAGATCAGGTTTCAGGGGATTGTTTCGTAGGGGCAAATGAAAGGCAATGCACTTGTGTATAAATTAAATTTAATTCTTGAAATATTGATTAGTTTTACAAGTAAATAGTTAGGCAATAAGCCGGAGGACCAATGAATGTTTGTAATTAAAGGTTTCTTCTTTCTTGAAGTTTACACTTACAGTTTGATGACAGTACAGCAAGCACCAACCCAGGTCAGACGGCTGAGTGTGTGCGTGCCGTCCGTAGAAATGGGCTGCGGATGTTACGGCTGGTAGGCTGGATGTCACCATGGGCGCGTACTCGCGTGCTGGAGCGGCCCGTACTGTTGATCGCGGCCTGCTGGCCGCGCCGATTGATTGCCGGTGCCTTGATAGGCAGAGCAAGGACAGCTGACTCGTTCGCAGGCTGTCCGACGAGTAGAGTAGTAGTTGTAGCAGCAGTAATAGTAGTTTGACGTAGAGTGACTGCGTAGAAGTAGCAGTGAGATTGACTGAAGAGTGACTGCGTAATAGTAGCAGTGAGATTGACTGAAGAGTGACTGCGTAATAGTAGCAGTGAGATTGACTGAGGAGTGACTGCGCAGTAGTAGAGTTTTGACGTAGAAGTGTGACTGCGTAGTTTCACATAGTAGTGAACAGAGCAGTAATTGTAGCAGCAGTGTAGTAGTTTGACTCAGAAGTGCCTGCGTAGTAGCAGCAGAGTAGAAATGACTTAGAAGTTTGACATAGCAGTTTCACATAGTAGAAATGACATTGAAGTGCCTGCGTAGTAGCAGCGAAATTGACTGATAGTTCGACATAACAGTGGCGCGTGGGAGCGAAGTTGCCGTATTTATTTGAACGTATGTTTCTGAGTGCAGAGGGGGAAGAGTCACGTGACAATTGCAGCTAGCCTATGAAGTACAGTGAGACGTAGTGTGCCACAAGAGATGCTCGCTATTCGTTGTTATGTTTTGAAGTGTGTCACGTGACTTGTGATGGCACTGGCTGTGCCCGCGATGGCTGCATCTCATTAGCAAGGTTTGGTATTTTCTCACGGGAACCGCGATGCTGGTTGAGAGAAAGGGACGGTGAGGCGGGCGCGGTCGCGGTCGCGGGCGCGGACGCGGCTGCCTAGCAGATGCGTTCGTTGTCGGCGAATTCTAACGCCTGTATTGGGACGGGAGGCACGTAGCGATATCTGGAATGTTTGTAAATATGTCTGGCCGCCGAAGTCTGAGAAAAGCAGGTAAAAGGCTAATGGCTTGAGGGCCGCGCGCCCGCCGGGGGAGGCCGAGCCTGCCGCCCCCTTCCCCGGCTTACAGTAAGTACGCGGCGGTTCGGCGCTTGCGGCCGGAGGGCTCAACGAGAGTCGTTTGTTCCCTGAACATCTGTGTTTCATTTCTTATGTTTTTGTATAAACGTGCTAGAGCCGTGAGAAACTTTGAAGGTGGGGCAGCCGAAGAATGTTGGCCGCGCGGGGGAAAGACAATTTGAGGCTGCACCCTGCTGGCGAGTTTCCTTGTAATTGTTCGCGAGATTGAACATAGATCATTAAAGTAGAAGAGTCTAATTTGATACATAGATAGATAGATAGACAGATAGAAAGATAAAAAGAAAGATATCAAATGTATATAATATTTAGATTATATGCAACCCGTGAATAAAGCCCTTCGAATGTCATGCTTGTGTCCCTGGGTCCATCTCAGTACTGAAATGCATATACGTTCCAGCAACACCATACGGTAATCATAAATACATTAAGACAGACACATTCCTTATCAAACACATCTGTTTCAGAATCCAACACGATTGTGAATGAAATTAAAGAAGTTCCTTTAGGATTTAATGTCAAAAAGGTTTTTAATAAATGTATTTTCAACTGAAAGAATATATGTTTGTTACTTTCAATGTTAATGTTTGTTACTTCAAAGCAAAATAAACATGTATTTCTTTCTATTAACTATATTGATTGAAATCACTGTCTTTACAGATGAAGGTTTACAGTTCTCATACAGGCAGATACGCATTAGAATCATTGTATATAAAATTCAAACATTTAATTATCAAATCGAATCTAATCTTTTCACGCGTTTGTGTGATACTACTCTTGACCTTAAATAATCATCTCGTGTAATTACAATAGGCTTTCCATTCTTTTTTGTTTATCTGTCAGACTCCCCCTCCCCCTCCACTCAACCCTCCCCCATCCTTCATTCACTTTATACCTTTCCTGTAACCTCCCGCCCGTTCCTGCAGCCATGTTCCCCCTCCCTTAATGATATTCCCCTTCCAGTGTAGTATTGAATCTGACGACCTACCCTCATTTCTCGAGAAAATTTCGAAGTGCTATGTACTTGATAAAAGTCAACATGGTGTCTTCTATTGGCACACCTGCTCTCTACGACCTATCCAATTAAAAATGTTATATTATGGTGCAATCTGACTAGTGAAGTTATATTTCGACTAATGCCAGAATTGTACATCGTGTTTGAAGAAAGTTGGATAATTGTAGGTGAGTTATACTGAACTTTTTCTTTGGCTCATAGCTTTCGTACTTGCCACACTATATCAAATATGTTTAAATATTGCAATTTTAAAAGATATTAAATTCTAATCATTTGATATTCTATCCAAGATGAAATTTTGTATACATTTTATGTTTTAAATAATATGACTTGTGAATGAGTAATCATAACATTTTAATTAAATTGTTGATTATGACGAGATTTAGTAATAATTAGAATCGTGTGCTTGTATAGTATATGTCTAATATATCTTGTTGATTCTTTTATTGTAGTGTTCTGTATGTCACTCGCCTGATGAAGGACAACAATATGTCCGAAACGCGTTGTGATACAATCTCAATGTGATGTAACTATTTCTACTGAATGTAATGTAAATATTTTTAATGAAAAATGGAATGTTTACTGTCTATAAATTATAAAATCGGGTCATAAGTGAATATGTATTTCTTTCACCGTGATTTCATGACATTGTCTGTATATTAATTTTTTTATTTCGATTTTGATTACGTATCGGCAACACGGTTTAACCTTGCCTATCTGCTACATTAGCAGATGGCCATGGTAGAACTAGCAAAGCATGAAAGGTAATTGAAGAAAGTAAATTAATATGTTATTAATATTTGGCACATTTTGAAACTCTGTTAGACTTAATTTCATTGATGGTCTACTCCCGTTAAATGACCCTCGTGCTTTGGAAATTCACAGATAAGTTCCCAAGCAAGCACTTGTGGTATTACCTATGATTATCGTTGCTACTACTGTCTTTGCTATGGGTAGCAATGACAGTGGTAGCAACGTGGTGTGAACAGATGTATTGTTGCATAATCCCGATAAATGTTCAGTAAGAGTTTTGACATTTAATTAATCAAATAGTAATTGGGTCATCAGAATGAATCAAAGTGCATTTAGAAGAAAACTTTTGTGGACTTGTCATGTATAACTCGCTTAAGAGAATTTCGTCGACAATTTTGTAAATGGAGACTTAAATTTACTTTTAAGAAGTAGTAAAGGAATATGAGCGAAGTTTTATGAAATCTCAGGCAGAAAATAGTGTTTCTTTTGTTCTAAAGCTCCCGTGTACAAGTAATTAAAATTGTAATTAATCTAGTTTTGAATGGAACAAGCAAACAAACATTTTTTTCTCTTTGTGTAAGAGAAATAATATTTTGAGTATAAACAGTAGTCTAACGAATGCCCGACAAATAACACTAGCTTTTAGTGTAAACTGCATCGAAATAGGTTTATTCATTCCAGAGATTACTTCGGACAAGCAAAGAGGCAGACAAAATCGTGAAAACTATTAATCTGGTTCATATAATGTAAATAAGTAAATGAGAATAAAATGACACTAACTTTTAAATCACAAACTTCAATTTAATTTATATGATGATCTGTCCGTAAATAAAGCATTATATTTTTACGACAGAAATGTTATTCTATATTTACGATTAATTTTCAAGTTTTGAATCGTAATATGCATTCTTGTAGAGAGATATCACCTCTCTAGTACAATTCTTATGACACATTCGTATTTGCATAATTAAATTCAGTTACAATAAAATTAATTTTTTATGTTGTATTTGTTCTCTTTCGTAGAACAAAGCAAATGTATTCATCATTCATTCTCTTTATTAGTAAGTGTAGATGCAGCTACGTGTTTAATGTTCCTTCGTGTAGTTTGGAGCGTTAGCCGCTGCAAAGGAAAAAGGAGCAAAAGGCTCGTTGCTGTTCTCCTGGGGAAAGTGCAAGGAATGGGCGCTCGTCAGCCGCACACAGGCGAAGCGGAGCCAAGCGGGTGTGGCGCGAGGCGCCGCGCGACGTCAGAGCGATGCCAGAGCGAACGCCGCATGTCGCCCGTAGCCTCGGCGCCTCTTCCACTCCCCCGCCTCCCCTCCACGGCGACGGAGCGTCGCATCAGCCTCTGACACCATTTGCCACAAGTTTCCCGCTGCATCTCGCCCTTCTCCGCTCCGCCCCCCGCCTAGGCCTACCCCGCACCCCACAATGATCCACCCGACCACACCGTCCCATTCCATCCCCTCCGCGCCCGTCTCCACTCCCTGCCCCGGCCGTCTCCCCACCCTACCTCGCTTCGTCACACTCTGCTCCTTTCTGCCCCAATTCGAGACACCCAGTCCCGGCCCGCCCCGCCCTCACGCCTCGCTCGTCTCCCTGCCGTCTCTGCTCCCCACCCTCCTGCTCCTAACGACCCCACGCGCCCAGCCCTCCCACCCCGCCCCACCCACCCGCCCCACCACGCCCTCCCGCCCCGCCACGCCCTCTCAGCCTCCACACCCTCCCGACCCGCCACGCCCTCCCGCCCCGCCGCGCCCTCCCTCCCCGCCACGCCTACACACCCCGCCCCGCCACGCCCTCCCACCCCGCCCCGCTCTCCAGCCTCGACCTCGTGCCCCGTCCTAACATCCCGCCCCGCCCCGCCCAGCTCCTCTCAACTCCCTGCCCCGCCTGCCTCCCCGCTTCGGCCTGCCACGACCCGCCCCGCCCCGATTCGTAACACCGCGTTTCACCTCGCGTCGTCCCACCTCGACCTGCCCTTCCCGTCCCTCCCCTCTTCAACTCACCCCTCCCACCCACACTCTGCCTTTCCTCGCCCCGCAACGCTCCTCCCCTCCCCCACCGCGCCGCCCCACCCCGCTCCTCTCGCTTCCGGCCTGCACTCTCTTCCCCGCCCTGCGTCTGCCCGCCTCATTACGTCACTCTCTGCTTCCTCCCGCCCGCACTCCGAAACGCCGCGTTTCGTCTCGCGTCGCCCCAACTCCACCTGCCTTTCCCCTCCCTTCTTCTTCTAACCCCTACCACCCTGCCCTGCCACACTCTGCTTCTCCTCGCTCCGCCCCGCTCCGTCCGGTTCCACCTCCCGAAACGCTCCTTCCTCGCCCTCACCAGCCCGCTCCCCTCCCTTCCCGTCTACACTCCCTGCCCTGATCGTCTCCCGGCCTCCTCACGCCGCCTCGCCCTTCACTCTCTGCCACGTCCTACCCCGCTTCGGAACGC
The DNA here is from genome assembly GCA_031308135.1 of Acheta domesticus. Classification (NCBI taxonomy): domain Eukaryota; kingdom Metazoa; phylum Arthropoda; class Insecta; order Orthoptera; family Gryllidae; genus Acheta; species Acheta domesticus. The sequence goes on along the minus strand of JAHLJT010008756.1, from coordinate 132,148,989 downwards.
CTTGTCTCACCTCCCCTTCGTCTTTCGCCTCCCTTCCCCTCCCAACCCCTCCCACTCCATCCTGGCAATTTGTGCCTCGCCTCGCTCCCGCCCGCTCCGGTCTGCCCCATCCTCCACAAGGCTCCACCCCTCCCCCATCGCCCCGGCTCACCCCGCTCCACTGCCTTTCCGTCTGTACTTCCTGCCCTGCCCGACTCCCCGCCCTTCTCCCCGCCTCCTCACATCACTCTCTGCTCCGTCCCGCCCGCACTTCGGAACGCCGCGTCTCGCCTCGCGTCGCCCCACCTCACCCTGCTCGTTCCCCTCTCATCCCCTCTCACCCGTCCTACCACGCTCTGCCTGCGCCGCATTTCCGCTGTCGCTCTCCCGCGCAGGCCGTGTCGTCTCCGGCGTGAACGCGGCCGCGCGCGCCCTCTCGCCCACGCCGCGGCGCCGCTGCGCCCCGCCCCGGCCGTTGGCCAAACGAGCCCGGCAACGACCTCCAAATTTCGAATTTGGGAGCGCCCGCGCGCGCGCACGCCCGTGCCGCCGCCCGCGGCGGGACAGGTAATCACGCCGGGGCGGGCTATCGGGCGTCCCGGCGCCGGAATGTCCCCATTTGGCGGCCCCGCCCCCCTCCACCCCCGTCCCCCGCACCTGGCCTGGCCGCGCGCGCCGTAACGGCAGCCGCCGCCGCCGCCGCGCCGCCTCCCATTCTCGGCTCTCGGCCCCGGCCTCCCGCCCGCCCAGGACGTGCCCTCCGGGGTCGACAGCCCGCTCGCCTGCCAACTCAATGTCCCCGCGGATCCGCGCCGCAGCCATCCACCCGCCATCCACTCGCCATCCACGCGCCATCCACCTTCGCCCCGGCGGCGGCCGTCCCAGGTGAGCGGCGCGGCGGCGGAGAGCGGTTGGCGCCTGTCGTGGGGCGGGGCGGGGGAGGGGCGGAGCGCGTGGATTTGAATAGAAATTGTAACGAGGCGCTGGCGCCGCTTTACGGCGGATCCCCCCTCCCCCTCCCTCCCCCCTGCCCCTCCCCTCACCCTCGCCCGCGCCCGCGATAATCCGAGGCGGTGCTGCAGCAGGCCGGTTAATTCGGGGCGGCGCCGTTAGAGCGCGGGACGAGCGCCCGGGGAAGCCCCGTTCCGCCGCCGCGCCCTCTATCGCCCCCCTGGGGAGCTCGGCGGGCGGGCGGGCGGGCGGGCGGGCGGGCGGAGGCCTACGCCCACGCCCGCGGGCGAAGGAGGCGGTTCGAGCCTCGAGGCGCAGCGCTGGGGCGGGGGCGGGGCAGGACGTTCGGGAGAGCAAGAGAGAGAGAGAGAGAGAGAGAGAGAGAGAAAGCCGTCCGTCAGACGCAAGTCACGAGACGCAAGGCCTGGAACACGACCTAAGGCAGCTGCCTCACGGAATACGAAAACATAGTGCATGCGAAACCATTGGTTATTTATTGAATGTTTATCTGTAAGTTCATATTATAATCATTTTGTGGATACGTAGATGGTACGATTAAAGTTTAAAGAACATTAGAAAAACATAATTTCAGGATCAGCAGGAAGAACCTACAATTTCAAGATTATAGTTATTAAAATATATTACATTTGGGTCATGTATTCTAGCGTGATGATGAGGAAAATACCTTTTTAACTGTTGCTACTACAATAAATGCACATTTACCTCAATTATTTATTTATTTGTTATAACTAATAATGGTCTGTTTGAAATACATGGGCCAAATATAATATTTAATTCTATATTTATATTAATGTGTTGTCCGGAATAACTGCATTGTACCAGTAAATGTTTTATGCTGGAGATACAAAGTTATGGACTCTTATTTTTCAATTAAATGAGAGTGCAGTCATTTTTTGCTTTTGCCCAAAGTATAAAAATTAGTCTTTCTTCTGTTATTGCTACAGACATATTTATCATCAGTCTTTGTGATGGCGATTTCCTTATTCCTAGATAGCTATGGATATTACCTAGATAGCTATGGATTTATGAACCACTAAAGGTATGTACGTAATCTTCTTGACATTGAGCAATACTTCATGTTCATGATAGACCACGGAAGAAGTTGTGACTGTAATCCTTAAAATCCAGAGAAACTTTTCTCTTGTGTAATCGCAAATATGCCGTCCTGCTCTTGGTTTTTGAGGGCCGTGAGTATACCGCAATGACCCTTTTCATGCGCAAGAAAAACCCTTTGAAAAATTCTTTGACAAGAAATGAGAACCACAGGTGAAATACTTCAGAAGGTGATGGTAACTCTACGACCTGTGATGAGATTTCGGAAAATAGACGACCAGCATTTGAACAGGCCGTGAAAAGATAGTGCTAACCTTCGTGTCATGAATTCAAAATAGGTAGAGAACGTCTCCAAAAAACAAACATTATGATATAAATAAACGTGATCATAAAACTACAGTGTAGGTGTAGAGGGCTGCAGGAAATGTTACAGACATGTCTGAATTTACAAACCGTTTGCCTTTCGGCTGGTAGATGAAAACGAAATGTGTTAACACTATATTTCCCCAAACCCTTCGTCTTCTCCAGAAAGGAGACACGTGAATTAAGTACAGGTCACACGTCAGAACCTGAGTGTGTGTAATAGTTTTTGAGAGAGACGAAGCAGAAAACGCAAACAAGCATTTCTGAGTGTTCCGTGATATTTAATCTGCGTAATAAAGAGACAAAAACCAGTTAAAGTATTGACTGTGCTGAATTATCAATAATTGAGTGCGCCGTAACCCACAAGGTAAAGTGTCGACGAACGTTCAAGTTCGTGTCCGGTCGCGGACTGTAAATAAAATATACTGCCACGTCAGTGCACCTGCCATAGGTATGTGAGCTGATCACATACCTATGCTAGGAATGTGGAAGGACCCCGCTGTTTCAACACGGAGACTTCGACAGTGACAAGGGGTCAGTAATCTTCGTTTGTAACCAAGGTCGTTGTTTGCCTAGACCAGTGGTGTCAGGGTCTTCTAACCGGTGGCAGTGGCACGCGTCGTGGCATCGTAGCATGCCACGAGCTTCTCTGCGCCTCTAGCGTCGAGAGAGAAAACTATTAGTAACCCCGCCGTTTTACAATAGGGATGGCGTTGTCTCTGGTGGTGGCGGGGTAATGAACTGGGTGGAGGAGTGATTTCATGAATTTAGGCACTCGTGCCACCGGCTCCCTCTCGTGGCATCGACCTTGACAAACTCTGGCTTAGGCGACGAGCAGGCGCATCGAATCTCTCCCTTTCTGTCAGCACCGCAGACAAGGGAATGAGTGTAAATTGTACCCTGTATAAGAAATAACAAGCGATTTAAAAAATTTAATTGACTAATTTACGAATCATGAACGTTGTTATCAGAACAAGTTATATTCAGTCAATCCTACATATTTTGCCAATCTTACCTTGTGAAGCATCTGCACGTGTGAGTAGTACGGACGAAAGAGGTGCCTATCATCCAGCTCTGCGTTGTATACTAGCATCACTAAGACATATACTGTGCTTTATAGCATGTTCCACTTTCGCCGGTACAAAGGAACAAGAAAGTTTCTTCATGAAATGTCATTGAAATATTTAATATGACTAACTTATATTTATTACGTTATTGAAAATAACTTATAAAATATATCCTTACATAAAATCAATTATTTACAGTCAGTAAATTGCCCTACAAGTGTTGTCAAGGTCGATTTCACGAGCAGGAGTCCGATTTCACGACAAAATCCCCCCTCCACACAGTTCATTACCCCACCACAAGAGACAACGCCTTCCGTATTGTAAAACGGCGGGGTTATATTAATCGTAGTAGTTCCGTTTCCCGTCGCCAGTTGTTAAGAGAAGCTCGTGGTATGCTACGGTGCCACGATGCGTGCCACTGCCATCAGTTGAACACCTTGGCACCACTGCCGTGTACATTCGTGTTTACCACTTATAATTGGCAGTAAACCTTGGGATCCAAAAATACCTCAGGTATGGTACGTGATAGTAAACTGCAGATACGGTACGAGGGTTATATATGCGAAAGGGTAAAACGAATATGACAGAAGATGCGCACACAGTATTGTAGCACAAGTTCCAACTCATAACTTTCATAAACGAGGTCCTCTCTGCGTCGCAAACAGCACTTTCCAGCAAAATTGAGAAGTGACGCACGTATTCTCCCTCATTTGTTCTGGTCTAGCTTAACGTAATTACCCCCATCCTTATTTAAGTGTGGAGAGTTTGCCTTGTTTTTATCCCTTCATAAATCCCACCTTTAAGAAGCTCATAACCGTCAAGTGGAGTGCCGCTACGTAATACAGATATTGCATTTCTAATAACACCTGCACTAGTTCTGCACTCTTCGCTGCGCGTAGCGCTGCGCAATTTTGAAACTTAGTGCGAGCTCCTTCATAAAGCTCCGACGCAGGCGCTCCTGGCGGCGCGGAGTGCGACTAATTTGCATACGTGAAGAAGAGCGGCATGCACCTGCGCGGTGGGGGCACGGCGAGGACACGCGGGTGCAGGTGGGGACGGACAAATGGCCTCGGTAAGCCCTGAGATAGGGAGAGGGAAGTGGGGGGGCAATGAGAGTTGGAGATGGGGACAGACATGAGGACAGGAGTGAGGAAGAGTGGGAAAGAGGTGAATCACCCACTCCTCTCTTTAAACTTGGCTGAATCTACCCAAAACCAAACCGCATATGCTCACGATTTCCCAAATATAAATTCAGACCTCCACACAGCCTAACACCATTAATTCCCAAATCTGATAATAATAAAAATAATAATAATAATAATAATTATTATTATTATTATTCAACTAAGATCCCTTTAAGGGCAATGACTTCCTGTCATTTTGCAGGGAATACTGAATGAAGGGATAGGGTGACGATGAAGGGTGGAGATGGTAGGTTTATGATGACAACATCATTAATTCCCAAATAATAATATTTTTATTATTATCATCATCATCATAATAGTAATAATAATAATAATTATTTTTATTACTATTATTTTTGTCCAACTAAGACCCCATTAAGGGCAAAGACTTCCTGCCATTTTGCAGGGAATACTGAATGAAAGAATAGGGTGACAATGAAAGGTGATGTTGTAGGATGATGATGATGATGATGATGAGAGGTGAGGTAGAAGATGGAAGGTGATCGGGGTCTTTTTGAACCATCCCATCATTTGCCTTATGACCAAGGAAAACCACGGAAAATTTCGGTAGGGATGGCTGGTCTTGGGATCGAACCCGGACCCGAATGCGAAGTCAGCGCGCTGCGCACTGAGCCACTTCGCTCTGTCATCTGATAATATAAAATTTTAACTTAATAAAAGACTAGTTGCAAGTCAAACCGAGTTTTAAAACTATCCTCTGGAAACAACAGCCTGGAACAATCAGGACAATTAGCGTGAGAAAGAATGACGAACTATTAATATGCAATATGTTAACAGCCCTGAAAGGCAGTAATTCCGAACCGGAGGTAATAAAAAATGTAAAGGACAAGAGTAAGAACGATTTCGGGGCGAGAATGTGCGCAACAAACGAAGGTGAAGTTCGTGACTTACTCAAGGCATGGGAGAAGGTCGAAGGCGGAGCGAGAAATAAGAGGGATACGAGTCCAGAAGGCGAGACGAAGGCGGAGATAGGAAATCTGAGAAAAAGAAGACGACTGCGAGAAGGGAGACAGGCCAGGAGAGGGGAGAGGACGCGTCAGAGCAGGGTGAGGGAAGGGGAAAGACACGATAAGTGTTGACGCCTGTTCTACGTTTTTCGTGTATTCCCTACTAATCTACTCTTTCTCCAACCTTATCCCTTCTAATTCTCTTTTATCTCTCGTCAATCCCATCACTAAAAATTCCCATTTCAATTTTGTATCAATGCTCCAAACGTTTTCTTGTTAGGTCTTTATCTTACTTCTCATGATGCGCGAGATGTTAAATTTTTTCGATTGCTGCCTGAGAAATGAGACGCAATAATGAGTATGTACTAGTATATGGTTACATTTTCTTCTCTTGCAATACGCATGCAGTTCCACACTCTTCAGTGTTTGCGTGATTACTAACAATATACCCTTTCTCTTTCTTCACATTTTTTTCCGGAAAAGTATATTCTAACTTGCTGAATATTCAGATGCTTTTCTGAGAAGTTATTAGAAGAATTACCATTTTAATGTTAAAGGACGACAATAAGAGTCTAATCGTATGTCTGCGGCAAAGATGTCTGGATATTTTACAAGATATTTTCTTTCACTAATGCGGAGAAGATATATTCTTTTCTGAACCAACACTTTAGTTACAAAAACGCATATAAAAACTGTGTATTTTGACTTGGCTAGTAATGAATACTTGCTATTGGAAAAAGTACCATCAACAATAAAATCCGTACCATAATGCATAACATTACTTCCTAAATTACATTTATACATATGAGACGGTAGGAAATTCGTAAAATCTAAACTGGTTGAAATTTGAATATGCCACAAAAGTGCGACATCTGCAAATGTAGAGTACGGCGTGGTTGTGTGCCCGCGATTGAGGCAGGGGGGAAGTAGGTAGTTGTGTGTTCGCCTAATTGACGCGGCAGTGTATGTGAGGACATCATGCTGTTTACATTGCAAAATTCGACGACTGAGGAGCAGCTAGTTGTTATGAGATTTGTGACTGCGGAAGGGCTTAAAGTTGGTTGCGTGTCAACTGCTAAGGTCATTACCCCAGTAAGTGTAGTGCATGCTATTTTCGTCGGGAGGTGGCGGTGATCTTCGCCCGGTGGATAGAGATATCTGGCGCTGGGCTACCGTCTGCTAGCGAGGTTTTCCCTCAACCAGGTATTTCCCATCCGCGGGGCCGCCTCAGCCGGGACAAGCTGTAAGTTCCCGGCATGTGTGGTAGTGTAGTGCATGTTGATGTAAGTATATGAAGTAAGGGGTGCGAATAGCGCAAGAAAGAGGAAGGAAAGATCTCGTGGTCTGTGGCCCGTTTCTTACGGTACTACAACAGTATTCGCCTGGTGTTGATTGGAGAAACAACGAAAATACAGCAGGATCAAAGCAGCGATCCGCTAGAATTATCCTGCAGACAGCGACTGAATTCGACCTAGCTGATAAGCTAGTGTCAAAAATCTTGCTAACCGTCGGGACTTGAACTTAGAGCGGGATGCGCTTCAACTCAGACGACTAACTGAAGAGAACAATGGATGTCTGGCTTCTGTAACAGTCTCAGATTTGTGGGAACAGATACTCCTTTGTCTCTTGAATCAGTGGGATAGTTGTGCTCACGCTTCTGGTGATAATAAAGACTTCGATTACACACACTGGGACGTTTCTTACCTTTTCATTTGTACACCCCTCGTGTATACACACATCAACCTAGACGTGAATTCGGGAGATAGCCTAGTTGCCATATACTCAGTTATGTCCAATTTGCAATGTAATTCCTTAGTTTACCAGAGAAATACCAATATCGTCGCACTGTTCGTCAACACTACGCACTTCCACTTTCATCACTCCCAACTCGGCACCGTTGCTCCCACTAGACCACGCCCAGGCTTCTCCGCTGCGGCGCCTCGCCTTTACACTCCGCTGAGCAGGGGCTCGCTGGCCAGTGCGGAGTTGGCGGTGGCGAAAGCGAAAGGCTGATGCCTATGGCTTCGGCGCTGGCTCAACGACCGCCTCGGACCGCCACTGGCGACCTCTCTATCGGCGGCGGAAGGAGATTCCACCCCCGCGCTGACATCGCAACTTTTCTGCGGCCTGTTCAAATGAGCTCTATGAGGACCGAACGTGACTTATAAATGCATATGATTTGTAGATATGTATGCAGGCAGTTGCTGAAAGATTAAAACCGAAGGTGTAAACGGTAAGAGGGTCAGGAGAGAGAAGGACAGAGGTATTGAGAGGAAGGGAAGTCAGTGGGAGAAAGAAGTGATACAGGAGAGAGAGAGAGAGACAGACAGACAGACAGAGGAAAAAAGATGAGAGAAGAGGGAGAAATATGAAGGGAGAGAAGGAGGAAAGATGAAAGGAGAGAGGGAAAAAGATGGAAGGAGAGAGGGAGATAGATGAAAGGAGAGAGGGAGAATCATAAAGGGAGAGAGGTAGAAATATGGAAGAAGAGGTAGAAAGATGGAAGGATAGGGAGAAAGTAGAAAGAAGAGAGGGAGAAAAAGGAAATGAGACAGAGAAAAATTAAAGAAAAGAGGGAGAAAGATGAAAGAAAGGGGGAGAATGATGAAAGAAGTTAGAGGAAGATGGAAAGAGAAAGGTAGAGAGAGAAGGAAGCAGAAAGACAAAGAGCGAAAGGGTAAAAAGCAGCAGGAGCGTGGGTGAAAGAAAGAAAGACAGATTGAGAGAGAGAGAGAGAGACGAAGAGAAGTGCCGACGGCGGTGGCCACAGTGTTGGAGGAAGACCGCAAGCGAGCAGCTAGGGAGACTGCGGCACAGGCAGGGAAAAGGAAGTGTGCTCATTTCCGTCAACTTGCGCTCCCTGGCCGTCGCCCACCTGCGCCCGCGGGGCGATCAACGCCAGGGGCGGGCCGCCCATTGCATTTAAGGGCCCCAGAGCGCCGCCCCGGGCTCTCGCGTGGGGTTCGTCCCCGATCCCAGCCTAAATCGCCCCGTAAAAAGCCAGCCGCTTAAGCGGAGACCTGCATGCGGAGAGCTACAATTTCGCCGCCGCACATCGAGACTGCGGTGTCTTTCAACACCTCATGCGAAATGACGGCGGGAACCCCCCCACTCACTAGCCGCCGGTCCAAAAAGGCAATGTTGCCGTTTCTGGAAGCGCTGCATAAACATTGGTGGCTGCAGCGGAACTGCAATGGCCAACTGCTCTGCTAATGTTTGGGTCGCGAACGGTGTGTTTGTATTGAATCCAATGCGCGATGTATCGATTGGGGGTGACGTTAGCACTGCGAGTCTGGGACTGTTCTGTACGAGCCCCAACGGTAGTAGATTTTTGTCAATATACATAAAATGTCGCATAGGGTCGAATTCAGAGTGAAGGAAATATTTTAGCAGTCTTTTGCTAAAATGGGTAGTTTTCTGTGGTTTCACCGAACAGTGTAGTGGCGTTGTGAAGTTGAGGAAAAAGAATGTGTAAGAAAGACATGAAGTGACATGAAGTGGAGTGCTACGAAAGCTTGCACTGTGAAATGTTCACGTTAATTTGTAAAGTTTGTAATGTTTGTAAAATTGTAAAGTTATGTAATATTAAATTAGTGTATTCTGCCACCAAGTCCACAAATGTAATTGCATTAGTAATAAATCTAAAAAACAACTTGGCATGTAAAAAATTATCAGACAGAACTGAGCAGAACAAATGCACCACGCACCCCGTGCGATCTTTCCTTCTTCATTTGCGTCCCTACTTGTCCCCTTTTACACAGATACCCGTGTACGACGCTCCCAACATAAGGGGAGATAGGGAGCTTAGAAATGCCGACTTCGTCGTCGTGACGTCGTGAAGGTCAGCGCCGGATTTCATATTCTAGGGGGTAGGAACACCGCCATCTCTCAAGATACACAGTTACAAATGCAATTGCAATTGCAGTTGCCGCGCCCGGAAACTGGGAATGATCAATCAATCGGGATGTACGATGACAACAGGTCTCCGCCGGGAGAGGTAGCTCAGTGTATCAACTAATGTCACTGCAGTGCCTCTCCCTGTGAGGTCCTAGGTTCGAGTCCGACGACAGCAGGATTTTCAACACTAGCTTGTCAGCTAGGTCGAATTCAGTCACTGTCTGGAGAAGAATTCTAGCGGCCGGCTGCTCTGATCGGTAGTTTTCCGTGGTTTCTCCCATCAACACCAGGCGAATGCCGAAGCAGTAACCTAACAAACGGGCCACGGACCACGCGCGATCTTTCCTGCCCCTTCCTTGTCCTATTGTAACCTCTCAGGCAGAGTGACAAACACACACACACTTACTCTAACACATGCCGGGAGACCGGTCGGGAGCTTAGAAATTGTCCCGGCTGGGGCGGTACCCCCGTGGTGGGAGATACCTGGTTGAGGGGAAACCTCGCTAGTCGACTGTAGATCGACGCCAGATCTCGCCATCCAGCGAGGGAAGACCGCCACCTCCCGATGAAAAACACTCACTACACTTTCTGGACTAATGACCTAAGTAGTTGACGCTCCCGGTATCACTAACAATCAATCAATAAAACAATAGATAAGAGGACTGCATATTGACACCCGCAGCATTAGGCGAAGCCTTTTTTATTTTCTACCTAGGAAATACCCAATACCAAAATTATATAGTGTGAAAGTACGACCTACGTGGAGGGAACAAACAACATCTTCTATTCTCAAAACTGGCAATCAAAAGTTTTGAAGCAGTTGAATATATTATGAATCGCTACGAATATTTTTAGAATGCCTTTTTATTTACATTGATATGTTTGCATATATGGCATTGCAATTCAAAGTGAAAAAAAATATAACTGGTACAAATATAAGTAACACTAGTGAACTGCAGCTGTAAAATGATGCTGAACAAAAGCATAAAAATGGTTTTTTATAGTTTAACACGCTCACTGTTCGACAATAAGAAATAAAATACTTTCGTACAGAACTGCAACAATACACAACATATATATTATCCGTTCACGAATACAACAATATTATAGTATAGTGTAAATACAGTACAAAAATATTATTTTCAAGCTAAGAAGATCAAAGGTGTTGCCGTTCCATAATGCGACAAGTAAATAGCAAATATTTATTGACACATTGTCTCTTCCGTGGAGGCTTGCTGACTCACAATGTCGGCTGTGTTGTAAATAGTGATGCTCTTAGAATTATTTGATAGGATGAGATTCTGTTAGAATAACCTGAATGATAGAATCAATTGTTTGCATTTTTATTCAAAACCGAAACTCTTTCGGTTTTTTTTACATTTTCTGAGTTCCTGGCTATCTAAAGAGACTGTAGAATTATCTCACATGGTTGGAGGCTGGTTAGTTTTCTTTTGATTTATACTTATAACGAAATTAATAACATAGACTCGAACAGTAAACATAAAATTAAAGTGTAATGTTCTGAAAATTTATTTATTAACTTTTCAAACAAGTAATTGGAAATAAATTTTCGAGAGTGCTCTAATTAATTTCCTATCCACAGTCTCTGTAGCTTACCTTCATCAGTGTTCTCCTTAATTAAATATTATTAGAGACTCTGTTCTAGGAAGAGTTAGTAGTTCCCAAAGAGAATGTAAACAATGTCATACAGTATGGCGTAGGTAAGAAATGATCATTAGAAAGCTGCGAGAATGTTGCCAGTTTGTGTTAGCCTGACGGAGCCTGGAGCGAATTCTCTTTATCAGTCATCTGATAACTAAGTTCGACACAAAGTTGACAGTGATTATCTCCTGTAACCAGTTACGTCAACAGCACACCGCAATTTCCCTCTTTCCAAGAAAATGTTCTGGAGTAAAAAGCAATTTACAAGTGACTCCATTTTCAGGCAATCAGAAAGAATTAACCTTCTTAATGAAATGTTTTATAAACATTTATTTCAGAGGCTTTGAATTATAATATTTACAGCAACTTATAATTAAGCGACTGGAGCAGAAGTGAAAACTACGTTTGGGAAGGTTAGTTCTCATCCGCATTATTGATTTCTCCATTATTGATGTTTCAAATCAGGAGGCGTTCTGTGCTCCTTGAGACGTAATCATTTTTGTAAACTATGTGTGATACCTTTTTTTATATAATCCAGAAAATATAACAACTCCTGAGCGAATTTAAACAACAAGAATGTAATCATTGATGCATTATTTGCTATAGTAATTGAGTTCATGTCACGTTACAATTAAGATATCTTTTTATTGTTACTGATTATTAATTATCAAGAAACTAATATTGCTCTTGAAATAATTGAATATTACAAATGAAGCATATTGTATTCTGTTATTAGTTTATATCATGGCGGATCCAAGGGAGGGGGCATGGAGGCCAAGGCCCCCCCAAAAGGCCTAGAGTTTTCGTTTGTTACCATTTTTATTAGGGAAAATTAATTTAAATACTTATTCATGTTAGAATTATGTAATTATTGAAAAAATAATACTTATAGTATCGCATATACCAGTGTTTTAAAGGTCGATGTTACGAGCGGGAGTTCGTAGCACGAGTGCCGTAACGAAATCGCCTCTCCACGCAGTTCATGACCCCGCCGCAAGAGACAACGCCATCACTACGGCGAGGTTACTAATAGTTTCGTCTCCCGACGCTAGTGGCGCAGGGAGGCTCGTGGCATGGCACGGTGCCACGAGGCGTGCCACTGCCACCAGTAGGAAATCTTGACACCACTGGCATATACACTACAAAAATAGTATTCAATAAAATAACAAAGGTTTATTATTTAACAAAAATCTACAATGGCCCCCTCCAAAATGATCGGCCGGACCCGCCCCTGGTGTATATACATTCTTCGATTCTTTGTAGGGCTGAAGGTTATCCCGTGGTAATCTTTTAATTGGCGAGGCGGAGTGTCCCAAGGCGCCTTTCCGGGTCCCCATCGTAAACCTTGCCCACCTGGCGACGGCGCCGCGGCCACAGATTATTTTTAAAATCCCCGCTCCCGGGGGCCGTTACGGGATTAGCGCCGCTCCGCAGGGGCGGGGTGGTCGTTATTCCTTATCGCCCGCGGGCGGGCAGGGGCGAAGGGCGCGGGCGGGCGTGTGTAATTTCGCGCACGTAACCGGCCTTCGCACCTCGTTGCTTTGACTCTTACATTGCAGTCTGTCGTCCGCATTGAGAACGGATTCCCTTGCTTGTCTTCTTTGCGAGGGAAGTCTAATAGAAAATGTAATAAACCTCTAGTTCTTTTGCATCTGAAGTCAAGGATCGTCACACTGTCTGGTAAGATCGGTATATCAAGACGTTAGACATACAAAGACAGGTATTATCCAAGAAAGCAGCATATTTCTATGCATGGAACAACTGAGTTAGGAATTTAATAAACCGTGAGAATCCTTGAATTCCACATTTGTTTCTCTTTGCATCGTTCCAAAGAAAAAACGTAGGCAATAAAAACTATGAAGCAAAAGACTGATTGATTCATTAAAACTGGACTTTGCGTGTGTATTGCCTTTTTCAAGGAACCATTTTTTAAAATTTGAATAAGTACGTGAAATAGAGATTCAATTGTATTTATTACACTGACAACACTTAAAACTAAGGTTTCCTCCCAGTAACGGTTAATTGCTCTTTAGAATTATGACGTAAATGGGTAACTTTACATATAAATATTGCTTTAAGTACATTATGTAGCCGGGCATAAAGGCACTCAGTTCCCATCAGACGAGACCAGAGTGATGATACCGCTACATCCAAGAATGCTTGTTTCGACACTGCCATTATCGGAAACGGACGATCCAATACTAGGTTTGTTATCGCGGTACGCGCTTTGCATCGATCTGATTGCTCGACCTCAGCTATCACTAGTAATTGTCTACTAAACTAATAACTTACAAAGATTTACATTCTCAGTATTTTAATACTTCGTATGTCCTTCGGGAATCAAGTTCATTCACATATGAATACACATTTTTCCTAGTATAATGCTGCGATATGAGCTGAGACTCAATTTTAGTGGAGGGGGTAACTGAACAATGTGCAAAAACTAGGGCAAAAACTCAATATAAAATACGATTCCACAAGGCCTGCGGCAAATTTCTGCATGGTCGTTCAATTGTAACAGCTCGAACCTGAAAGTGATATAATGTTTTGAAGGTTCAATTGTTTCGGAAACATAATGATTATTCTCTACAAATATGTAGTTTCCCGTTTGCATTTTTACGGTATCCTTTGTAACAAGGCTCGTAAAGCTTTTCATAGGCAAAACACCGAACCGAAACTAAAAGCAAACTGAACACACAGCACCCTCCGCCGATACTGCCGTGAATGAGCAATTCGGCTGAGTCGTGACATTTACCTGCGCATAGCTTTTACGGGCATATTATGAGCGCGCTCGCTTGCAGTTTGTGAAAGCAATTCATCGGGAACGATCGATAATCGAATGCGTTTTGTCGACCTCTAGTACATTCAAAAGAGTTGAAACAAACAGTGTTAAGACCGTAAATTCTGCAAACAAGCGTAAAGCTTTCTGATAAAAGAGATTATTCTTTTGATGCAACTTAAAATTGTTTTCCTAGTGTAAGAACTTGCAATGCGATGATATATTTATATTTTTTTCTTTATTAAATTGAGGCATCCAGTCAGAGATCTCCGTCATTCCAGAATGGAAATCTTTCACTAATCAACCTAATGATTGCTATCAGCTATTACTAATATTTGTCTACTAAGCTAATAACTTACAAAGTTTTCCGTTCTCGGTATTTTAATACTTCATATGCCCTTCAGGAATCAAATTCATTTCCATATGAATACACATTTTTCCTGGTATAATGCTGTGGCATGACCTAAAACTCAATTTTAGTGGAGGGGGTCACTGAACTATGTGTACAAATTGATAAGGCAAAAACTAGGGCAAAAATTCAATTATATATACGATTGCACACTCACCTAACCTACAAAATTCAAAATATTGATTTCTGAACGTGTTCATTTACAAACAAATTGAATATGTCAATAACTAGGTGTTTTGAATTTGGTGGGTGGAGCCCCCTCTCTCACTGAATTCCTGAATTGCGTAGGTATACATATTATTCTAGAGATACGTGAAATGAAAATGGTGTAAGTCGCTTTTAGAATAGTTTCAGTAATAAAAATTATTCTGATATTATATCATTGAATTAAAAATTCAATAACATTAGAGAACAAACTGCTATAAATAATAATCGCATATGCCTAGTTAAGGTGTTATTAACAATCTGGTGCAAACGATTTTAAGGTTTGCTAAACATTTACATAATTCGCAACGCATATGATTTATTTTCTAAACCAAAATTATTTTCGAAATTACAAGTGGCAACGTCTCATAAATTAGTTCTAACTTAATTGCATACTAAAAAATGTCTGTTATTTTGAGCTCTTGTTAGGAGCAACAAAGATACAAGATTGCAGTGAAACACATTGCACTCTTTTGCAATCCGCAATCTGTTGAAAAAAGCAAGTTTTGGTTCATATCCTGGTCTTTTTCAAAAGAAATAAAAAAATCCTTGTTCTACCATCTGAGTTTTGGGTAGAGAGGCTATTCATCTGAGCACAACTTTTTCAATTCCTACTCGGCACTTCTCCAGATTGCATTTTGGCGCGCCAAAATATGGATACACATGAAACTTCAGGCCAGCATGCACATTACCCTCATGCATACATATCTCTTTGCTGACTCTTTCCACCTTTGAGTTCCTCTCCCGTCCCGCTCCCTCCACGTCCCCCTCGATTGCGCCCCCTTTTGCGCTGGAATAATGCATAGTTCCGTCGCCCCCCACCCCCGCGAGTCAACGCGAATGTTTCCATAGGCGCTCCTCAACGCCCTCGGAGGGGCATTTTAAAACGCACACGCTCGCGGGGGCTGACGGCGGGCGGGGGGCGGGGCGACGGGGGTTGTGAGGGCGAGGAAGGGCCCTCCTTTCGCCCTTTGGCCCTCGACAACGACGACGTGCGATATTGTGTGGCTAATATCCGGCGCAGACCGCGCTAGAGCGAGCCCCAGTCACTCCCCTGTGTGCTCGCACAGAGGAGAAACAACAGCACGCACACGCGCTCTCCGCGCTGCTCTCTTTAGAGCTCAGTAAAAACACACACTTACGTAACATTTTAATGTATTCTGTTGCTTCGGTATATTACGTTTCAAAGTATCTTGTATTGCAGCTCTCTTAGAATGACTGAGCACATTTCATTTACTTTTTATTTTCCTTTAATACTACTTTCGGGAGCAAACTTCAATGTAACATGTATGTCAATAAAATAAAATGTATGTAAGTTTAATCAAACTTCATTGCTGTCAGATACTGACGTGATTCTCTGCAATAAATGGAGATCATCTCGTGAATGAAACAACACGTTTTGTGTAATAAAGAGAAAAAAATTACGTTTTCGCAATAAACTATGGATGCATACATTGTTTTCGTAAAATAGTATGCTTATAAATGTTATATAAAATACGCTGACTATAAAAATAATTGTTTGTAAC
This sequence comes from Acheta domesticus, assembly GCA_031308135.1. NCBI lineage: Eukaryota > Metazoa > Arthropoda > Insecta > Orthoptera > Gryllidae > Acheta > Acheta domesticus. The sequence goes on along the minus strand of JAHLJT010008756.1, from coordinate 132,132,926 downwards.
AAATGGAATGAGTATCACATGCAAAATTTCTAGATGATAAATAAAGAAAAGCACACAAATTTAAGGCAATATCAACGATTCTCATGAAGCCCAAGAACTAGTTGAACCAGACCCAAATCTAATCCAATATAATCATTGTGTTGGATGTAAAACGTTTTTTTTATAATACCGTTCTATTATAACGTTTTAACACAACTAAACCGAGGGATCGAAATCTACTCCAAGCGGTCGGCGTCCATTAAGTGTTAAACAGTTTGCCATCTGTTGAGATCAAGCGAAACAAATGAGTTGCAGCTAAAAATGACAGAGGAGTTATTTCTTAATTGCATTTTTACATGCTTTTAGAAGGTCGTATCACGAAAAGTATTAAACGACTTGGTCAATTAACTTACTAATTACTTTTTTGCTTTGAATCGGCATGACGAAAATCAATTGTTAGCGGTAAGAACCAGACTTCTAAGTCCAATTTTGTAACAAAATGAGATTTCTGTTTCATTGTATTGCATCTCCCTGTCCACATGTGTACACCAAACAAAATTGCAAATATTCCAATATATTAGCATACAACAACCTCATTCCGTACTAACTCATTCCATATTTACCCACTATATATAAAAATTTTAAATGGCTCTCCTGAAAAGTCAGAACAGTCTGATTCTCAGCTATCGTTAGTCAGTTAGTTAGAACAGTCTGGTTCTCAGCTATCGTTTATCGTTTCTTTGTTTGTTGTTTTTTAAATCACATCAAATTTGACGTTTTACATTACCCAATTACAGTTTCCTTAATTGAACATTAGACAAATACAGCGCCCTTAATTCCGTGAGTGAAGATCGTCTCCGGGAGTCCCCTCGTCTGGGCTTTTGTAGTAAATTGAGGGAGCATCAATAAAATAATACGTAAAAAATAATGTTCAATAATTAAGCATTTCGACTAGAAAGATATAACTCTTTAAAACTCCAGAAATTAATATCACAAGACAAAATACTAAAAGACAAATGAGGATAGAAAGACTTAGCTGCTTTAGTCAAAATAATAAATCAAAAACTTATAAAACCCAAGAACAATAATTTGGCCTTATAACAGGCTCGCTTTTAATCTAGAATAAAGATGATCAATGTAGACTATAAAACAGCTGTTATAGTGTTTGGAAATGACAACAAATCTGAAGTTTCACATTACCCAATTACAGCGCCCTTAATTAAGCATGAGACAATTCCAGCGCCCTTAATTCCGTGAGTGAAGCTCGTCTCCGGGAGTCCGGCCGCCGCCCGCTACTTGCCCCGCCCCTCTCCTCGTCCCGCTGTGTGTGCGCGGCGAAAGGCGCCCTCCCCGCCCCCGCACGAGACGCCCGAGCGCCGGGGCGGGGACGAGGCGGGGGCGGGGCGGGGCGGGGCGGGGCGGGGCGGGGCGGGGCGGGGCGGGGCGGGGGCTCGAGGCGGTCAGCGCCGGCAAAGCCCCCGGGGCGGCTGCTGCTCCTCGGCCGGGCATTAGTCGCGGTGGCTGCCACAGCTTTGTGCGGCGCGGGCGGCGTCTCGCAGGGCTTCAATATGTATAAGGCGAATGAATTCTCAATACCGCGCGCCCGCCGTGGCTAATGCGGGGCCGGGCGCGGGGCGCGGGGCGCGGGGGGCGGGGCGGGCGAGGGGTCGAAAAATGACAGCCAAGGGGGCGGGGTGGGGGAGGGGGGAGTGCATTAGCATGCGGACGCCCTCGCCACCTGCGCACTGGACGGCGCCGGGGAGTCGCGTTGCGTCGTGGCGCGTCGCATGCCGAGAGCTTTGATGAGAGGCCGCTACGCGCCGCTGCGCGCGCCGTCAGAGCTTCCCTCCACCCCCCTCCACGGCTCTCCACGGGAGCTGCTCGCTCTGCAGAGCAAGGGCTTCAGCCTCCAAGACAGTGCGAGTGGCGGACGCATCAAAAGTTGCATGGGAGCTCGCCACCCTCTAAGCTACTCCACGTAATTTACAGCTGTAGCGAGTCTTGCCGGTTTAAAAAAACACGTCTCCATCTGAAGCATTCCACAAATCCTATAATTTTTTATCGAATGTGAACTCTATGGTGTAGAACGTATGTGAATTTAATTAATTAATATATATATATATATATATATATATATATATATATATATAATGCAATTTCTTCAGAAGTATGTAGCTCTGCTAGATATTTTCCTTCAGAATGAAGCATGTAAAATCAAATGTAGAAAACACTAGTCAAATATCAAAAGTAACCCTAAAAATCAACACTTAGTAACAAAATGGCAATAAGAGGGGAAAAAAGCAACGGGAAATTTGCAAATGACTGAAAAATTATACTTTATTTTAAACGCATTCAATCTTCGTTGCTTCAAATATGTGACGAATTTCTTACGATTTCTTAACTATCGCAAACAATTCTACATAAAATACTGAATCCCGTGTACTTCATTTCGTCGGACTTACCTAGGATACGTCTCATTAGGAACTGAACCCGCTATGAAACCAACTTAGTGTCTTCTTGAACTGTGTAGAATTTGCTTGCGAAGTAATGACTGCTCGAGACAATGAGACCATAGTATATAAATTCTCTCTTCCTGTGCAATGAGTTTTCTGTTCAGTCCCGCGTGACTCGCAAGAATTTCGTTCATTGTTCTCGAACAATTGATAATCGCTTTGTAATGTTAGTTGAAAAAAATAATTTCAACATATTCCGTGAAATGTTTCGCATTTTTTTCATTTAACATACCGTGATGCTTCAGATCATGAGACCACTAATTATGACCAAGCAGGAAGACTCTTTTGCTTTGCCGATGGACAGTTATTTCATATCCCCTAGTTTGATTATTCAGTCGTTTCCTACGACGTTGCGTCTCTTCTATCTCATCATCCGAAGTCCGTTGACCTTGGAGTGGAGATTTGGTCTGGCGGAGGCGGGGTGAGGCAAAGGGAAAATAGGGCCCAGTGGCAATGCTGGCTTCCATCCCTCGCCCTTCACTCAGCCCTTCGCCCTTCGCCCTCGGCGCTTCTCGCCAGCGGGAGCTTTGAAGCCCCCAGCGTCAATATCGCGTATTCGCCTTCCCTCCCTACGCCGCCGTCCGGCACCCTTCTTCGCCGCTCACGCCGCCCGCCCACGTTCACAGCGGCAACCGCCGCTGTCCGCGCATCACCGTCCTTCTCCACCATCAACTACTATCCTCCACCATCCTCTTCCACCGTCCTCCTCTGCCGTCCTCACACGCCATCCTCCTTGGCCATCCTCCTCCACCAACAACCACTATCCTCCCCATCCTCCTCAACCAATATCCTCTATCCTCCGCCATCCTCCTTCTCCACCAACATCCACTATCATCCGCCATCCTCCTCCGCCGTCCTCCTCTGTCGTCATCCTCCACCGCCCTCACACGCCATCCTCCTTGGCCATCGTCCTCCACCAACAACCACTATCCTCCCCATCCTCCTCAACCAATATTCTCTATCCTCCGCCATCCTCCTTCTTCACCAACATCCACTATCATCCACCATCCTCCTCCGCCGTCCTCCTCTGTCGTCATCCTCCGCCGTCCTCCTCTGTCGTCATCCTCCGCCGTCCTCACATGCCATCCTCCTCGGTTATCCTCCTCCACCAACATCCACTATCCTTCCCCATCCTACTTCTTCACCAACATCCACGAACTTCAGCCATCCTCCTCCGCTCTCCGTCATCCACTTCCCTCGGTCATCCTCCAAAAACCTCCGCTCCTTCACCATCCTTCGCCATCTTCATTATTGTTTTCTGTTATCTGCGTCTCATCGCCTCCCGCTGCATTCCCTTACCTCCACTATCCTCCGCCTCCTTCGACCTCTCTATGCCTCCCTCAACCGACCGCTTTGGCGACCCTCTTCGCTGCCTTCCACCATCTGCGTCCCTCCGCTATCCTCCTCCACTGTCCGTCCCATCATCTCCTTCCATCCATTTCCTTCCATCATCTTCATCGCCCTCCTTATCTCACATTGCCTTCCATCACCTTCCGTCACAATCTTGCAAACTTCACCCTTCACCATCATGGCATCCTCTACCATCTTCGATGTCTTCTTACACACTTCACCTCCATCCATATTTCTTCAACCCCCGGGCGCCTTCCGTCACAGAACGACCACCGTCCACTCGCCTCTGCTCAACACCGCTCTCAGCCAACATCCGCCGCCATCTTGCACTATCCGTCGCCCTCCATCTTCAATCATCATCTTTGTCCCGTTCCTTATCGTCTTCCACTATCCACCACCATCGTCTTGCCCCATTTACCGTTCCCCGTCACCGGCATCTCTCCGTTTCCATCTGCCATCTTCTCCCTTCTCCAACCTCCGGGCGCCTTCCGTCAGTCAACGGTCATCGCCCTCACTCTCCTCTGCCCAACCTCGCTCTCAGCCAACATCCTCCCCCCTCCAACTCCGTGCCCTTCATCCCCCGTCTCCAACTCCCTTTCCCCCGCGCCAACGCCCTCTGCCTGCCGCCCCCGCGCAGCGCCGCGACTGCGCTGCCTGTAATTGGGGGCCACGCGACGGCCGAGCCGCCGCCCGCGCGTGGTGGCGGCGCAGAAATTGGATTTTGCGCCTGGACAGCTCCACTTAGAGGCGGAGGCCTTCGCTCGCCTTCGTTGCAGACGCGCGTGTGCCCTCGCCGGTTATTATTGTTTCACAATTTGCTCCTGCTCATGTGGAAGATCTGGGATTGGTGCCCTCTGCGAGGAATTTGAAACATTTCATCGAGATCGACAAATTGAACTGAGATGAAAGGCAGGAATTAATTAATGCGTTCAGTATTATCCATATTTTACTAAAGATTAATTTCTTCCCCACCTACGAGCTTTCATTTCAAGTAGTGAACACTCATGTAAATGCCTTTATGAAATAATAATTCTATGTCAAAGGCCAGTAATCGAAATTCTTTGAATAATCTAACAATATTCAAAGGAACATGACGTATACTCCGGATTCCTGTTAGGCCCTGCATCATCTTTACGATGAAGAGCGGTAACGTAGAAATAGAGATACACGTTCAATTCTGGTGACGATTTTCCGACAAAATCACCACCACAATTGACACATCGTATCATCACTTGGGATCAAGTTTTGTGTCGGTGCCACAGAAGTCTGCCACTTAGGATAGGAACCACTGTTTGACTGCCGCTTGCAACTCTCATGTACGTCACTGGAATATGTATAATGCTGACCCAATAAGAATTTATTGCGGTGTAACAAAAGACCGCTGGACGGCGAGAACCAGACTTCAAGGTGAAGAAAATCATCCAGCAGAACTGCTGATGATGTCTAAACGCTTGACCATCCATCATATTGTCCGTTCTATCAATAATAATATAATCCACTTATTGTGTCTTTGTTTGTAATCGGTCACAATGACAAACACACCATTAGATCTGAAATGTTTGGAAAATATATTTTTTTACTTGCAAATAAGAGGTAGGCTTTCTGTTAATAAGAACACGTTTTTTTGAAGAACCGAGTAACTCTACCTTCCTCTTTTCTCCGAAAAAGACGCGGGTCACCGCGAGAGCCGGAGGGGGAAGAAGGGACACAAACAGCCGAGGGCCTAATTGCGTTAGCGCGCGGGCCGCGGGCGCGGTCGAAATTGCGGCGTCGCCAGGGGCGCCGCGACGCCATTGCGTATTCCCGCCCGTCTCTCCCCGCTCCCCCGTCCCCGCCGCGACCCCGCCCCGCCCACGCTTCGTCCCGCCCCCGCCCCGCCCCGCCCCCGCCCCGCCCCGCCCCCGCCCCGCCCCCCGACGCTTCGCCCCGCCCCCGCCCCGCCCGCGCCCCGCCCCGCCACCACCCGCCCCGCCACCACCCGCCCCGCCACCACCCGCCCCGCCACCACCCGCCCCGCCTCCGTCTCTCCCCGCTCCCCCGTCCCCGCCCCTGCCCCGCCCTGTCCCCGCCCCGCCCCCCGCCGCGACCCCGCCCCGCCCACGCTTCGTCCCGCCCCCGCCCGTCCCCGCCCCGCCCCCGCCCCCTCCCCGCCCGCCCACGCTCCGCCCCGCCCCGCCCACCCACGCTCCGCCCCGCCCCCTCCCGCCCCTCCTTTCCCACCTCCACCTCGCCCCGCTTCCGCCCAGCCCCGCCCCTCCCCACCCGCTCCCCTCCCCGCCCCTCCCCGACCTTCCCCCCGCCACGCCCCGCTCCCCCATCAAACCCCTCCCCGCCCCGCCACCGCATCACCCCATCCCCGCCCACCCCTGTCCCGCCACGGTCCCTCTCCGGCTCGCCCCCGCCTTATCCCCAACTCGCTCCGCCGCCGTCCCCGCCCGCGCCTCATCCAGACGGAAGCGGATGCCGCCGCCCGGACGTCACTTCCGGCGCGGCGCCGAAGATTGTGTGGCTCGTGGGCGCCGCCGAATGAAAAGAGAAAGTTTTCTGTCTGCGCGTCCTCATCCCCTCCCTTTCCCTTTGTGGGGGCGCGGCGGTATTTGCATCGACAGGGCGGCGGGCGCGTCGCTATTGAATCTGTAATCCCGGATCCGTCCGCGAGTAGGACGCAGGGGAGAGGGCGGGAGATGAACAGGTGAGGAGGAGAGGAAAAGGGAAAAAGGCCTGGCAGCGGTCCTTGGGGAACGCCACCTCGACCTCCGAGTAATGAGCGCGGCCCGAACGCCTCAAGGCGAAACGCGTCTTCAGTCGCCGTCGTCGACGCGCGGAGATTCATGAGCGAGGTGCGTCACCTGGCAGCTTCAGCTCTAGAAGAAAACAGCATATCTTTATATGGAATACGGAATGGCATGCTGGGGTCCGTACAGAAAGTCGCACCCGAAAAGTCTAGATAGAATACAGAGGAAAGCAAATAAGTTTATCTACAGAACTAACCCAGAAAAATACTCATGGGAAACTCTAGTATCGAGAACAAGGGCGAGAATTTCTGCACTTTATAAATCGTACGTAGGTCAACCGGCTTGGAAGGAAATTCAGGTTAGACTGCAAAAAGCAAATTATTTCAGCTAAAGTGATCACTCCCACAAAATTCGAACAAGGAAACAAAATTCTGATCTTGGGAACTTTTTGTTTTGTAACAGAGCAATTAGAGATTGGAATAGTTTACACGCAGCAACCTTCAAACCCTTGTCTCTAAGTTTGCAAAGTTTTAGAAGTACTTTAGAGCTGAGTGTGGTAGACGTTAAATGAGAAACGAAGTGTAAAGTAAATTAAAGCAAAACTGTAGTGTAGTTCAGTGAAGTGAAGCGCGATCAATGTCTTTTTCAAAATGTACACACACACACACACAGATATATATATACACACACACACACACACACCTGATGTCCAGGAACAAAACGTCGAAAATATGCACTGAAAGTTGTTTTGAAAAAATGCTTTCTAGGCAAAAGTTTGCATTGCAGAAGCATATAAATACTCCAGAAAGATGTAATTTGTTTATTATTTACAAAAGAAATTAATATATTTGTTCAGAAAGAAAAATTAACCGAGAAATATAAAAGGAGACGAATTGTGTAAATTGAGTACTTATTTATTTCTCTTGTTTCCTTATCATAATTTCTTGTAGATTTCATTATATTTACATTTACTCCATTCTACAACACAATATGACATGGAAAAGTGAGTTCCCGTTAAGTTGAAATTTAGAAATATAAACATCTGAAGAAGGAGAAAAACGAATTACCGAAACTTCATGTAATATAATGATAAAAAACAGGTCGATAAGGTGCGTAGAACGTGCTTCACGGCTAGCTGCCGTTAAGTAGTGTTCTTGCACGAGGTAGTCTCTTACTCTGCAAGCCTTCCGTCGCTGCCTTGCTCGGTGCAACATCGTGAGCGTTTCGTCCTAGGTCAGAACTCATCAGACAGGCTTTCAGCCTGTGACGCTGTATGAAGTCGATAAGGTGATTGTCAATAAAGTGTTTGGAATTTACCTGTATGTTAAATTGTTAAAGAAATTGAATGACAATCCGTACCTTAAGAAGTACATAAAAAATACAATAAATTTCCTTTACTCTGGTCTTAATTATCTATACAGTGATCTGATGTGTGCGTCTATGTGAGATAATGGCGCTATGCCATGTGCGCAGATGCAGTGTTTCCAATGTATTACTTCTGCTCTGCTGTTGAGCAGCTGAATGGTGATCGGATGAATAAGTGTGCTCGACGTATGCTGATTGCTACGTGATACGCTGCTCTACTGTTGAGCACCTGCAGGGTGGTCTGACAAATGTGTGCCGTGTGTGCGCAGGTGCTGTGGTTCCAACGTCTATTTGCTGCTCTTCTGTTGAGCACCTGTAGGGTGGTCTGACGAATGTGTGCCGTGTGAGCGCAGGTTCCAAAGAGCATCTTCTGCTCTACTGTTGAGCACCTATAAAGTGGTCTGATGAATGTGTGCTGACGAGTGTGTGCTGTGTGCGCAGGTGCTGTGGTTCCGCAACACGCTGCGCCTGGAGACGTCCGAGCGCCACATCATGGAGGTGCGGGGCTCGCGGCACACGCTCATCCTGCGCAAGGTGCAGAGCAACGACTTCGGCAACTACAGCTGCGTCGCCGACAACAACCTGGGCAAGGCGCGACAGCACTTACAGCTCTCCGGTAAGATTGTGCATTACTGCTCAAGACCAACAACTTCCACTCCGGTCACTTACTAAGCGAGGGGTTTGCAAAATGTGTTTCTCTAGATTCGTCTACAAAAACAGTATGCTTAACCATTTATTACGATGCGTGCTATTCTGAAACAAATATTTAACTCGAATTGACACTTTCTAAACGTCATTGGGTAAAACGTTTTAATCCAGTGTCGTAAACATCTGCTGCTTGTGGTCGGAATCAGTGTTTGGTAGCCGTCAGGCACCCACGTGTCAATGTGACCACTTTGTCCGCGTGATAACTTTATCAGATGATAAAGTGATAACTTGTATCAGATTTGTCCATGTTTGAATGTGTCCATGAGATAACGTTTATCAGATGGAAGTTTCTGAAGAAATTAGCAGATATTGAAATTCCTGGAAGTAGCGTATATATTTACGCATATTCGAGCTTAAAATCTGTTGTGCGTCTAGAGGTCGTATTTTCTTGATCAGAAAGACAATACTGAACCTCATGACATCTATACATCTGACGCAGTTCCAATACATTTTGATTGGTGCAGAATTCTACTTAGAACGTTCAAAACACCTGATCAATATGAAACTAGTCGTCAGCGGGAATTGGGAAAAGAGTCGCTTTGCTGACCTGTTACAGATGTCATTATCAAGTGACGGCACTTGCATTCAATTGACAACGTATACATTTCTGAAGCCAGCGTACCAGCGTCGCAGACCGTGCTTGATAGCCTTTGTCTAGAGAGAAACGTGATTTGTAACTGTTGGCTGCGGAAAACATTCATGACACATAATTGAGCTTATTTCCAATGAGACGTAACTCCATGTCCTTAGGTTTTCTAGTTTTCCTTATCAATGTATTCTTAAGATTATTTTCCATCATGCAGCCAAATATTGTGTTCTAATAAGGCATTTCCTCTATGTTAAACAGTATCCGTAAACCGTTAAATGTATTGTTCAACAATAAAGCAGTATTTGAGTAATTATCTTCATTAAAAAATATCTTTCTCGGAGATATCTCAATAAATAAAGCTCTTCAATCACTGCCATAGTGCAGAACAATTGCTGCCTTGTGCGTCTCCTTTACAAGTACGTTATAAAACCAGAATTCTTGTTAAGATTCATCTCTTTCTGTGTAAACCTGGTAGGACCTAAAGAACAAAATATAGATGGATAGATAAATAGATAGACAGATAGATAGATAGATCGATATGTGGAAGTTATGTTTTTCAAATGGGCTGGTGTTAAACACTTTTATGTAACAGCACACTATAATAATACACAATACCTATTATTATTATTACTATTATTATATTATTATATTTTCAACACATGAAACCCTTGTAAACATACAGACGTATTAGAATAGCAAAACAAAGAGGGAGAAATAAAGCACTTCCCTTCACTTCACTGCACTGCATACAACTTTACCTAATTATTAACTGCTCAATACTTTGTAGTTGTAGATTACCCAATTATCGCACCTTTCACTTCCCATCACTTTCACTATACGTTTTCACCTTATTAATTTCCTTCATTTTTTCCTAAATACCCGCACTGAGCAAGGAAAGGGCCCAAGAACTAACGCAGGCAAATCGCCCAATCTACTATTGTTTGGTTTACAAAGGAGAAAATGACTATGTGCATTCTTTGTACTCTTGTCATGAGAACCCTTGTTCATAAAATTAAGAGGAAAGTTTGGAGCAGGTTTCGAGAACAAAAATTTAAATTGATCTTTACATCAAGCATTTCTTCAAGCACTACCTACTTCAAGCACTTTGAAACACGGAATGAAAGAACCTGACTAGTCACAACATTTTACCTACAAACGATGAATGCAAAATATGCGACAAAATGATGAATGCAAAATATAACGTCATCATTCATCGTGGAATTTCACGTTAATTTCTCAAGTACTTACCTTTTAGTGGTTTCCCTTTAGACAATTTAAATATACATACGATGCACAGGAGTGATGGGTATAATTTTCGGCACCAGAAACAGCATACGGAAGATTTCAGTAATAAAATTATTCCAACGGATGCATTTGAAATAAAATCACTACATAACTAATACTCTAAGACGACACAAACCACAATAGTAATATGTATTATGACTGACACATATACACATACACACACGCGCGCACACACACACACACACACACACACACACATACACACACACACACACACTTATACGTAATATTCTTTCAATACTCCACTGATAAATGGCTGTCGTGTTCATATTTCCGACTGCACCAAACAAAGTCATGGTTTAACAACAACATTCTTGTCATGGTATCCAATTTAATCCCCAAAACACTGGAAAATTCCCTAAGCGAGCGAATAGAAAAAAATAACATTAGCGGTAACATTTACAATAATTCAAGAAAATGTTATAAAATAAAATATTTACAAAACTTTTCAATTGACGCAATGGTTTACTTTTCGTTTTGTGAAAGAGATACTTTTTGTTCCGTGTGTGATTAAAAACACCTACCTTTTTCAGCTTTGTTTTGTTTTTTTCGTCCCCAAATATCTTGGCTGAAATCAATCTCTCGGAATATCTGAGAGAACGGAACTCTTTTTCATTTTGAAGAATTTCGGAGAATAATTTTCGGAGAGTTTTTGAAAAAATCTTGTTCGAACATTTCAAAAAATTTCCCAATTCAGTTCCCTTATACTCTACAAAAATGGGCAACTTATGGATATGTCAGCTTTACAATTCTTTTTATAAGGCATACGCTAAGGAAAGATGATAATTTTCGTCAGTTTATAAGAAATCATCGATAACAAAACCTGTAAGTGAAATGATAGTACTGTACTGGTGGATAACGAATGATATTCCAGACCTACATTGAACAGATTTCAGAAGAAAATTTAGACGTTTGCAGATTATGACATGCAAAAGAGATTATTGCAACACACACTATAATCACGTATAACTTAGAAGTGACGCGTCCTAGACTTTTTCAACCAGGTTTGGGTGGCCCATAGGGCCATGGGACTCTTTTTAGGTCAGGTGAATTTTCAAAGATGACGTGTTTTGGAATACGGTTAGCGGACGGATGAGGAAATAATGAGGGATAGTTCGGGCGCAAGTGAAGGATAGAGGGAGGGACAGTGGGGGAAATGAAGAGGGACAGGTTGGACCCTGATTATGTTCTAAGGCAGTATTCTACAAACTGGATCTTTTGAACGTTCTTTTAAAATTTTGCTGATTTAGCTCATTTGGGAGCACCCACTCCATGGCATGAGAGGTCAGATGAGTGTAGAAGACGAATTCAATGTAAAATTAAATTGAAGGAAAAATACCAAAATAATCTTTAACGGTAAAATTATAGGACTATTTGATTTTCTGTGCATTTAAATGTCAACGCTCTGCAATACTGGAATGGTTTATTTAGCGCAGTACTGTGTCAATAAGGCTGTAAAACACACTTCGGGAAATAGGTGTTCGTAATTGGCTGCTACTTTAAATCAATTTTCAAACAAATTGTTATTTACAAAGTGTAGAGTTTTCGCGTGTTCGTATTGTATATTTTCTTATTTTCACGTATACCAGAATAAATACATAAGTAAGGTAAAATGCAACCTTTTCTCTGGTCTGAAACAACTACAGATATGGGAGCGTAGGCTTCTGCGATCGGGGTCCCTAGCTATTCGGCTTCCAGGAGACGGCGCAGCTCAGGTGCTAATGTTCCGGCCAGCATTCAGTAAGCTTCTTCCTGGGGGAACTCTCATTCTGGAAGAAGGTAGCAAAATGGCGGCCGTAACGTTGGACCTGGGCTTAGGACGCAGCGACTCCGGAACTCCAAGTAGTTAATTACTGATGTCTTAGTTTTTTTTAGCTATAACCCAGCAATTAAAAAAATCAAAACAGGTGTTTTCAGAGGAAGTATTAAAAAGATTTTTCTTGCGTCTTCCCGAGTTCTAAGACCCCGTAAAACAGTTCTTATAAATTCAGATCCAACCTTTTCGCCTTCATTTCCGCACATGTCCTTCACTTGTCTTTCACCTGAGATCGATTTGTTTTTTTCAAAAAACTGCCAAAAACTATCATCTTTCCTTAGCTTACACAATTATAAAAATGATTATAAAGCTTCAAAAACTTAATAATATGTAAATTCAATCCAAAGTCAAAGTATGACTGGGTGCTACAATAACTTATACAAATGTAAAATAAATGCTAAAATAAGTGCAGCAAACAGTGGAAGTCCTTTACAAAGGGTATTTAGATTTAAAGGCGGGAAAATGGTAAATATGTTTTTTTAACTATACGTCAGCTATCGAAAAATTCTGAACAAAATTCACAATAATTTGTATTTTGAGAAGAACATTTGAATTTTTTTGAAGCCTGTGTCAGGATTTTAAGAAAGTAAAAATATTTTTTGTTTGAATTTGGAGATGAGAAAATATCAAAAACATTTTCTAAAGATATAAGTTATTTTCTTATTTTTCATATTTTTTAAAAATATGAAATAGTATTAATTTGTAAAAAGATTTAAATTAAGAAAAGACGTTTTTGGCTTCAGAGAGGTGGGGGGGTGGCGGTAAGAAACTTTTCCAAAATTTTATTTTTATGTTTGAGTTATCGTACAACTACTCATATATTTTTTGATTTTAGGGAACTTTTTACAGTTTTATCTGGGGGTACCCTTTGTGTTTTACAACTTTTACGTACAGAAATATTTCTTCCTGTCAGCTACTACAATGTTTTAGATCATTCCAGTTATTGTACATTCGTTAATTCTTTTACAATTATTGACTGATGTTATAAACAGGGTATTGTTCTTCTTTTTGTAGAATAATTATTTAAGAAAACGACCCGGAAACAGTTCCAGAATTGGAATATTTGTAATAATATTCTGCATCGCTCCTCCCTTGCAATTGCTGGTACAAATTTGAAAGACCATTAGAAAAGGAAACGACAGAGTTGATTCCATGAAATATTTTGAAAGAGTACATATTGAAAATGTTTGCTTAAAATTTATTTAAAAAAAAGTATTGATTACAATTTTTATTCATTCTTCAACTATATGATTTCTTTCTTACTTTAGTAAAAATCCGTTGTTTTAAAATTTTTTTTAATTATTAGTAAATGGACGGTTAGGAATATACGTTATTTGGATGCATTGGGTACTTTAATACGGAATACATTGTATGACAGTAAAACAGAAATGGTTTCATGTGAGTCTTTTAAAGAATAAGATGATGAAAATGAAATTCATAGAGGCACTTTACAGATAAAAGAATATCTTTTGTAACATGCCATGTCATACAGTGACCTATCGTCTACAAGGACAAGGCAGTTGTTCGTGGTAGAATTCAATGGCCTTCCAGGGAAGAAGACTGCAAAACCCGTGTCCTCCAGAGGGACCCCGTCCTCGGTGACGAACTTGCCCTCCTGCTTGATGTCGTTGCCGCTGTGCCAAAACGCGTCCTCGTAGGCGCTGTCGGTGGCGTTCGGCGAGAAGAGCGCGAACAGCAGTTCCACCTCTCGCCGCGACGTCGGCGCCACCAGTCCCCCGCCCTCCTTCCGGCAGAGCTCGCGAGCCGCGTGCCAGTCTTTCGCTTCGGACGGCGCGCGGTAGTGCCCCAGACCGGGCAGCGTGAGGTAGCCCGGGGGCAGAGGCCTCGGCCACGGCTCACGCGCCAGAGCTTGCGCCGTCCCCGGCGGTGCCAGAGGCGACGACAACGCAATCGCCGCCAAAAGCGACAGGTGCAACAGCAACATCCACTTCCCAATCATGTTGGATACATTGCCAGGGAAACCAGTCGGTTTATATAGCGGATTTATGACGCCAAGGTCGTTCTGTATCTTCACCAGCGTTGGAAAATAACACTCCACATTTCATGTTATATGTCAGTAAACACGTCAAGTCTCTGTTTATCTGAAGATCGAAGTGTCAAGAGCCGATTGAGTCACATTGCTATCGTAAGATAGCATTGAACTAGTATAAAAACAACCGAAAAAATTCAAGAGCCGATACTTTTGCATCGTAAGGTCGGCTGAAGTGCGAAGACTGACTTGTATAAAAATAACCGAAAAAATCCAAGATGAGATACTGTTGCATCGTAAGGGCGGCTGAAGTGCAAAAATTGGCTTATGGAGTTTCAGTCGTACACGGGTAGGAACCCCTTCTAAAGTATTTTTACTTTCCCGTATACATACGTATATACGGAGTAATACACGTGGTATAGGGTAAGTTATGTTCTGCCGAAAATTGATTTCGAGATTTCAACGGAAGTACATGTTTTGGGGTCCAATTTTTTTAAATATCTCTCACGCCGTTAATATGCTCATTTCCAACTATTTGTATGTATGGAATTACATTTGTATACTGCATTTGTGACTGGATGTGCTTCAACTGAATATTTTCGAAAACTCAATAGTTTTCTGCCAAAAAAAGCTTCAATTTTTGCATTTACAGTAACGCTTAAACGTCATTTTCTTAAAAGCGGCTGAAAATTGCTATTTAGTACGTTTTACTCTTCCTTAATGTTCCTAAAGTAATATTTAGGTTCTACTCTAAGGAAACCGAAAAATTTAGAAAATGTGAAAAAAATGT
This sequence comes from Acheta domesticus, assembly GCA_031308135.1. Classification (NCBI taxonomy): domain Eukaryota; kingdom Metazoa; phylum Arthropoda; class Insecta; order Orthoptera; family Gryllidae; genus Acheta; species Acheta domesticus. Next base: position 132,117,786 of record JAHLJT010008756.1, on the reverse strand, counting down.
ACTTTGGATGGCAAGAGATAGCAGCTGGCAAAACCGTGAAACTACCCCAAAGCAAGGAAATTAGAAAACTGAACTACGAGAAAGTCTGAGCCAAACTCTAGCACAGTTTCTAGTTTGGATTAGGTTGAGGAGTGCGTACAAGTATATTCCTTCTAAGATACGATTTTCAGTATAAACGTTAGTTATATCTGTTTATATTTTTCACATTTTCATTTGTTCACCTTCACAATTTTGGCGCATAATTATAATTTGTGCATTAAGTACTCCTAAGTACAAGAAGGAGATTTGTGAGAGAAAGGTGACGTAATTCAACAAGTTGTATAAGAATGTCATTATGCCATGCGGAGTAAAAGTTGTTCTACAAAGTGAATTTTAACAAGTTTTATCATCAATGTGCATCAATCAAAACGCATTACCACAATATGTAATTAGCCTGAAGATGGAGGAAAGAACCTCTGAAACGTCGCAAGCAAAGAGAACATTGTAAGATTATGTAAATACATGTATTTTACTCTAATATTACAAGAAATTTAAAGAAAAAAATTGGAGCTGTTTTTGAGAAAATTTTGAAAATCCCCGGAGAGCTTCATGTAATGTACCCCCAAATTTTGAAGAATCTTTTTCAAAATCTCAAAGCTTCGACTAGAACCAGATCGACCGGGGAATATCCATTTTGGAAGAAATCGTACGTACGGTTTAGACGCTAGCAGTGTTCCGGACGGACGGACAGACGGACGTTTTCCTTGCAATTGGTTTTTTGATATCAAGGACCCACAAAAGAGGATTTCTGGCCTCACCACGTGTTAGGGGATTTTTTTCTTAATTTATCAACTGGTTTTATCTACTTTTTCGTTATCACGGTCCGGCAATGAATTTTTTTCCGCCGAAAATTCGCCATTTTTTTGCGCAGCATTACATAACTTTCCCTATAATACGTATATCACTCCGTGTATACGTACGTATAAGTGAAAGTAAAAATGTGTTTCAATAAAAAGTGGCTGTCTATAATGAGGATTTGTAACTGTTACCAATAATAATAATGCTACAAGAAAACTGACAGTCTGTAGGTTAATAAATTAGGTTTTTGTGAAAGCTCGATTTTCATCTAACCGAACGAGAGCACATGGAAACTTGCGCAGATAGAACATTTAATCGCCTGTTATGTAGTTCCCACGGTCTGAACCGTTCCGGAAGAGGCTGAAACTAACTGCATCAGCCAGGAGGCCGTGGCGAACCAGGGGGCCGTGAAGGGGGTGGGGGGGTGGGAGGCGGATCGTCTCCGGAACATTAGGCGGGGCGGGCTCACGGGGCCGAGAACGGCACGGGAACGCCTATTGACTGCGCTGAACTTTTAAGGGCCCCCATGAAAGCTGACCTTTAGCGCATGTGACCCAATTTGCGCGGCCAAGGTGCTCTTCCAAAGAGTAATTATCTGAGCGCGCCCATGCGAAAGGCGAAGCCTGCGAGAGCTCTTCGCTGCGGGAGAGCGCGCTACGTGACGCAAATGTCCCTTTACCTGCGACTTTTGATGTCGCTGGTTCACGGCGGGCCCCGATATAAATTCGCCGTTCTCTGAGACGGCGCGGCTAAAGCCATTATTTTTATGGTACGCCAATCAAATTCATTTCGGGAGAGAGACTTTTTTTGTACGCGAAAGGGAAGTGTGACTTTCTTGAGGAGGAAGAGAGTAGTTAAAAAGAATATTTTAAGGGTGTGGAGAAATTTGAAAAGGAATGTGACTCCTCAAATAACTTTTTAGTGCAAAATTAAACTGCTCACAAAAATGTGAGATGGAATTGTACTTCTCTGCATAACTCTTTTTTCAGAACTCACACATGTAATTCACGTTGCAGAGTATGCATCTCTACTTTACGGAAATACGATAAGAACAATATCTGGATCATATTGCTGAAGTGATTCCAATACTTTTCTTTCTTATACTGCAGTATACTACAGTATTAGGAGCAAAAGTACTTTTGCCAAGATAAACAATTATAAGTCGTTTGGTTTAGTGTTGCATCATAATAGAAATCCTTGCTTACAGTATTGTGGAATACATGAAACTGTTGCTTAAAACATCACTCCCCGTTATCAGGTGTTGCAGGCATTACATCCACGACAAATGCAACTTGTGGTTTTTAATATTTTTTAATTTTCATTTTTGGTCATAACATGTGAAATGTTCAAAAATCATATTTAATTACTCGTTCTCCGGTTAACTCAAAGGAAATTATTAATCCAGCATTTTCGAACTCTATCCTTTCTTGCTTCTTCAAGCGCTCACTGATTGTTTTTAATTTTGTAAAATGTAATCTGAAGAATGTTTAAAAATGGTTTGGGGGTAGTTGAGTTCCGAGTTTAAAATATAATATTATCATGCTGCCAAAGTTTCGGATATGCTTTCAGTTCAACATGAATCACAGAATGTCATTTCCAGACAGAAACCAATTTAGGTGGATCAGAGCATCGAGGGATGTCAGAGCGGTGCCTCTCGTGGGGATGTTCTTGTGTTTAAGTTGCTACGCTGGTAGGGTTTTCGACACATTGCTAGGTCGAATTCAGCTGCTGTCTGGAAAAGAATTATAGCGACCTGCTGCTCTGATCGATAGATTTCCAAGAAATGGTGAATGCCGAAGCAATGCTCTAACAACCTGGCCACGGACCTCACTTCTTACTTACAGAGATTTACACTTACTTGCGCCATCTTACCACACACGTCGAGGCAGCAGTCATGAGCTTAGAACGTGTTCTGACTGGGGCATTTCGCTGATGGAAGATATTTGTTTGGGAAAAATCTTGCAAACCGACATATAGGTCAGCGCCGGATCATCCCATTCAGCGGGAGAAGATCACTGCCGCCTCCCACAAGTTCACATGCACTACACATACGGGAATAATTATCTTAGCCGTTGACGCGCGCGGAAACACTAACGAATGGATGAATCTATCGATAAATTATGACTAGATGCATTTAAAATATGCCTCCTACGTTTAGGGTGGCATTTCCCGCGTGCTACAAAATGCAAGGCATTCGCACCAGGGAGCATGGTGTCAGAGGCTGAGCCACCAACGCTTTCCACTCTCTCTCTTCCTTTCTTCCTTCTTACTCCTCTTCTTCCCCTTTTTAGCTACCATTCCTGACAAAATCCATCATTCCCCTCTTGTTGACTGAGCCGAAGTAGGAGTCACGTTGGTCACCGTGGAGTTTGTGAGTTTCTACGCGCACTCGTATCTTTCGAGCCAATAAAAGTTTTTGACGAAGTTCCAAACTTTCTGTTGTGATCAGGGAGATACCAGGCCACTTAACTATCAAGATGGGGGACACTAACCAGTTAACGTTTTAAGACTCCAACATCAATGTAACTTATACTCGGACAACTTCTCAATGAACAGTCCGATTTTTTCTAACTGAATTGAATGGTAATCCTATCTACTTCTACTCTGCCGTTTTGCGTTTTCCCCTTACTAATCCCTCCTTCCTCTTACGTTCCCCTACTACATCCTCACCGCTTGTTTCCCCCTCCTGCTATCATCTCCCCTGCGTGGGAGCGTCTTGCGGCGCCTAGTGGAGTGGGAAAGAGCTCCGTTCGGGAGTTGTCCCCAACCCCACACACGCGAGGACCAGTTGCCTCGCAGCCGGCGACTCCCACCTCCCACCCTCACCCCCAACCGCCTACACGATCTCACACTCCCTCGCTGCAACTGCCCTCATGCCATAGAGAAATGAGCGGTTATTTCATGGGAACCGACGTTAGAAGAAGTGTTTTTGTTGTTATTTAAGGTTGCACCAACTGCTAGGTCATTAGCGACCACTATTGGATGTAACGTTATGGTATGAGGATGAAACGATATGGTGATGATAGTGGGTGAAAGGACGAACACATACAACCATGCTTGAGACGAGATTCGAACCCGCGAACCCTCGGTCCGAGAACAATGACATTTTTGACAGCTAGAAATGTCAAAAATAAAATTTGACCACAAATTCGAATTCAGTGAGTCAGGAAACCTAGAAATTGACAAAACATAATTTTATTTTTAAATGGTATACATTGCTGTAATTTTTCACAGCTAAGATTGTCAAAAATGAATTTTTGACAGCAAATTTGAGCTCATAGACCTAAGAAAGAATGTCCAAAAAAAGTAAGTAAGAAACCACCTTTCAAAATTTATAATTTTACAAAGAAATTTCTTAAAGTTACTTTCGAAAGTCTATTATTGTCAGAAGAGCCCATTTAAAACCTGTGTTAAATTTCAACTGCTTACCGGCAGGAATTATTTTGCTTCAAAAAAATTGAAAAAATGCAGGATTCATTTTTTGACATTCTGAACCAACAGATGGGTTCCATTAAATACCACATTTTTCAAAATAAAGGCCATCTTAATGTACAACATGCCAAAAGTTCAATTTTTTGGCACTAGTGCTAAAAGTGAGCCTTCGTTCAATAAAAATAAGAAGAATGAGAAGTATAAGAAGAAGAAAGAGAAGAAGAAGAAGAAGAAAGAAAGAAAGAAGAAGAGATGAAGAAGAAAATACGGTGTCTCATTATAAACCCACTCGTTTTTTAAACATTATATAAGTAAAATAAATATTTTCTTACTTAAGAAGATGGTAGGCCCCACGTGCTTATCCGTAGGCCAACATGTGCTCCCTACCATGTGTTCTTTAGCTGTAAATGCTACAGAAACATCTTGCGGCAGTAATACATTCAATATTTTGAAAATGCCGCCACTGACCACCGGATGCCTGAAATCCCTAGTGGAGGGAAATGGGCGGAGTTAAGAGAGCGCTCAACTCAGTCACCACTTTTGCGGAACTAAGATTTGATTGATTGATTGTGAGAGATTCATGGCGCATCAACTACTAAGACCATTATTCCCGTAAGTGTAATGCATGTTTTTCATCCGGAGGTGGCGGTGATCTTCCCTTGCTAAACCTGGCGCCGATCTATCGTCGACTAGAGGGGTTTTCCTCGACCAGGAATCTCCCACAAGTGGGGCACCCCCAGCCGAGACAAGCTCAAAGCTGCCTACGGGTCTCCTGGTATGTGTGGTAATTTAGTGCATGTTAGTCCAAGTGTGTGTGTAAGGGGTGAGGATAGGGCAAGAAAGAAGAAGGAAAGATCGCGTGCGGTCAGTGGCCCGTTCTTATAGTACTACTCCGGCATTCGCTTTGTGTTGATCGGAGAAACCACGGAAAATTACCCATCAGAGCAGCCGGCCACTAGAATTCTCCTCTAGACAGCGGCTAAATTCGACCTGAGACGCTATTGTCGAAAATTTGCCACCGTCGGGACTTGAACCTAGGTGTCATTTCGCCCTGAGAAAGTTCGCGACATGACAGCCGAAACTTTGGCATCTGTGCCTAGGTCACGGCGTCCTTAGTCCGTACTTGTGCCTTTGTAACTCGTCCCCGCCCCCGCCCCCGCCCTCGCCCCCACCCTCGGCTCCCCTTTCCCCCACTCTCGCCCTCGCCACCGCCCCCGACCTCGCCCCCGCCCTCACCCCCGCCCTCGTTCTGGCGCAGCCGTCTGTTCTCACGCGAGCGCCCCGTTGGCCGTGTGGGCGCGCGCCTTGCATGGCGCATTGAGACGGGCCTCCCGCCGCGGCGGCCGCTTCTGCCCTCGCTTAAAAGACCCCCGCCTTCCGCACGCAATTTTCGCAGCTAAAAAGGATGTTTATGGAAGTAACTGCGGGACACTAATTCACGCAGGGTGCTTCTTAGGGTAGAGAATTTCCATTTTTAGATGTGTGTAGTGAAAACATTTCCCCTTTATTTCCAATACCCGACGTTACACCTTTCGTTTTTGTTAACAGTGTCTTATATGATGCGTCCGTAAATTTTCTCTGTCGTCACCTAAAATTCTCTTTGCTTTATCGCTACGGAATGTAGAGAAAGTTATGTAATTCTGCGCGAAAAAACGCGAAATTTCGTCAGGAAATCTCCTTATTATAGGCCCCGTGATGTGACGACCAGGTGACGAAATAGTGGATAAATCCTGTTGCTAAATTTGGAAAAAAATCCTCTAACACGTGTTGAAGGCAGAATCTATTTTTGTAGGTCATTGATACCGGAAAATCGATTGACGCCTATGCGTGAACAATGCTAGCGGCTAATCCGTTCAGCCGATATTCTCTAAAATTGACATTCCCCAATCCAGCTGGCTGATGTCGCGTTTCCTTGAATTTGAAACCAATATTTCAATTTTAAGATAAGATAAATTTATTTAAATTGCAATTGGGTATGACCAGGTGGCAGCTAGTTACAAAAACATAAAAATACACAGTCTCTCAGTAACATAATACTAGTACTAATAATAATAATAATATTTAATAATACGCACCAACAAATTATATAATAATTATAGTAATAATAATAATGGTAACATAATGATATTAATATAAAAACTGACTGATTCATTAATCATAAAATTACATTAAGCGAAAAAGACAAACGTTCATATTCTAGCTCCGGGGTGTTCTTTTGGGAGATACTTTACATGAAGTCTTTGGGACATTTCTCAAATTTAAAAAAAGGCTCTATTTTTTTATTAAATTTTGTTTTTAGATAGTGTGAAGGACGTTTAAGATAATGATGCTCATGTTCATGAAGACCGAGACGCTTAGAAAGAATCTCATTTGTCTCGATTAGTGGACCGGAATAGGTGTGACCATAACGTACAGATGGACGAACCTAGGTTACTCGATTATAGGGATTTTGTTGGTCTCTATACACTGACATTTACCCGAAAATGAAATTTTTATTCCTGTTGACGTGCAAAACACTATCAAATAAAACCGGACAAAATCATTGTTTCTCATTCTCATACATGTTTTTACTTACGTAGAAACAGAATATTTCTAAACTTTATTCCAAAATATGTGCTTTCATACTCATGAAACTGATGAACAAAACCAGTTTACGGGAATACATTTTTTTTAAGACGGTCGAGTACTTTCACACTTTCGTTCCTGTCTTACCGGGAGCTGCAAACCGCGAGTTGGCGACTGACCGACCCGTCCTGTAGAAAAAATGAATTAATTTTTGACTGGGAACGGGAGCGTTTCTTTAACCTTCTCAGAAAGATAAGTCCGAGAGAGCCCGTTCTGCAAACTTAGCCAGCGAAGCACCGCTTTCGCCGCTCCCGCCGCCGTCGCCGCCACCGCCGCCAACGTCGCCACCCCGGCAGCCCCCGCCGCCCCCACCGCCTCCACCGTCGACTCCACCGCCGACTCGCCCGCCGCCTCGCCCGCCGCCTCCGCCGCCGCCCGCTCCCACCGCCGCGCACCTCCGCCCTGCCACCGCCACCAGCCTGCTGCCCCCGCCGCCGCCTCCGCCGCCACTCCCCGCCGCCACCGCCGCCGCCCCCACCGCCGCCCCCACCGCCGTTTGCCCCCACCGCCGCCCGCCGCCACTGCCGCCCGCCTCCACCGCCGCCCGCCCTACCACCGTCCGCCTCAGCCGCGCCTCCGTTCCCGCTACCGCCGCCGACCCCGCTCCTGCACCCGCCCCTGCCCCCGCCCCTGCCCCCGCCACTGCTCCTGTCCCCGTCCCTGCCCCCTCCGCGGCCCCAGCCACAGGACCGCTGCAACCCCCGCCGCCACACCCGCCCACGCCGACGCCCCCACCCCCGTCCCCGCCCCATCCACCGCCCAGCCACCACCACTACCCCCACTCCGCCGCCGTTGCGAGTTCTGACGAGCCCGACGGGCACCTCTCTGTCGTCGCCCTCCGCCCCGCCCCCCCCCCCGCTTCCGATCGCCCGGGGCGAATATCGGCCGGCGGGGCTGATGAACTCGCCGCGCAAGTTGCTCCGGCTTTTGTTCCGCTCCCGATAAATCTCCAAGTTTGTATCGACTTAGCAGCGCTCTGCTCCATCCTGCCCGTCTGCGCCGCTCCGCCTCTTCCCGGGACCCCGCCCCCGCCCCAACTCCACCTCCGTGGTTCTCGCACAGCACTGTAATCTTGCTCGCCCATGCCTTCTTCGTTCTTTGCTTGTCCAACCGTTCCCCGTCCCTCTCATCCGCACGTCTTTGCCTTATTTTAACACGAGAAGCTATCTCTCATTCACCTATTCTCTGACTTTCTCCCTTACATCTATTCTTTCCCGACCAGCACTTTCCCGTACAACCTTTTCCCGTCCGTCTCTCTTTCGACTCTATATTTTCCGTCCAACTCTTTTCCATTCATTTCTTTTCCGTTTAACTGTCACTTCCCTTCTGTCCCGTTCATATCTGACTCGTTCATCTCACTTCTCTCCATCTCTTTTCCGTCCACATCTTTCCCGCCCAATCTTTTCTGTAACCTCTCTGACTGTTTTCCGTTCTTATCTTTTCCGTTCACCGCCTTTCCGTCCATCTCTTTTCCGCTCACCTCTTTCTGTCGTGAATTTTCTTCCCGTTTCTTCCCTCCTTTGCCTGACCCACCCCTACTCGCCTTCCAAGGTGCAGCCCGTCAGACCTCCCTCTAAATGGCCAGGGGTGCCAGCCCTACACAACTCCCACTCCGAGATACTGTTCACCCCTGGTGGGCATTAGTTTCCTCGAGAAATTCTTGTGTTCACCGAAACTGAAGCCTCTATTTTAGTGATGTGAACGAGGACGACACCGCATCCTACCCATCCCGAATAACAATTCGACCGTGTTGATTGGTGACTTTGCGGTCGCATTAACTACTTTGGTCATTAGCCATGTTGTTATAGAAAAATATTGCATCCCCGTCAACAGTGGCGTTCCTCGCCAGTTGAGATCCGATGCCGACGTACACGTTGTTGGCTTTTGAGGTTTTGCATGAGCTACCTTCCACAGCGGGGCACCGCCTCAGTATGGACAGGCTCTAAGCTTTCGGGTCTCCAGGCGTGTGTGGAAGCGTACATGTGTGTGCATTTAACGGGAGACGAAGGAACCAGGATGAGGTAGATTCGGTAAATCGCCCTTCACCTGGTATTGATCAGGAAAAGCACGATCAGGGCAGCAGGCTATTAAATTTTTTTTTCAGGCAGTGGCTCTCTCTCTGTGATGTCAAGGTAATGTACTGGTGGCAGTAGCATGCTGCGTGGCACCGTGGCATCCTTCGAGCTTTCCTGTGCAACGAGCGTCGGAAAAGAAAACTACCAAACAAACCAACCATGCTTTGAGAAGCCAGTATAATATAATTTTACAAGATACACGATAAATTACAACTTGCAAACTTTATAGATAGTGCTGCTCGATAAATATCTCGTATGTATGGTAGAAAGTAGTCTGTAAATAAACATTTTCAATAATGAAATTGCGGAAAAACAAGAACGGGGTTCAATTAAGTATTGAAAATTTGAGAAATAGTTTACAAATTTCTCTTGATATCCCTAAAATCTGACTTAACCAACATGGACTCGAATGTAAATAAAAACAAATGTACATAACAATCAAAATAAAATTAGAAATAAAAAATGTAAACAGATGTTCTTTACTTTATTCCTCTAAATCTCCATAATCGTATTTCGTGTGTAAAGCGTTGTGGCATGGTGACGCTTGCATACATAAAAGACAGGATGTGCCTTTGTCTATGGAAGCCACAAATAGACAGACCAGTAGACTGAGCAGGAAGGGGGCGTGTCTAAGATGGGTTTAGGCTGAGCCAGGAAGCAGAAGGGTGCTGAGGCCAGGGGGCGGTAAGACACGTCAGTGGTAGGTTGTAGACGTCACCACGGCGCTCTAGCTCTGGGAAGGGGAGGTCAAGTGGGGCACCCACGTCACTTTAGACGGAGTGGGAGTAGATCATGTGATCGGTCGATTATGTGACCGACTCTATTTAAGGTAAAGTAAGGGCATTATTAGCAGGATACATTTGCGGCACGGAGACGAGTGGTATCTTCATTAAGTGCTCACACACTTCGCTCCAGGGGCGAGCGGCCGGATTCGTCCGGGGAGACGAAAGTCTCATCTTTAGCGACGCTTTCAAGCGGTCGCTTTTTCTTGCGGTCAAGCAAGGGCGGGTGGGGGACTCGCAAAGCAGTCACAGGTGGCGGCTAAGATAAGCTGCTTTTAGGAGGGTTCCGTAAAGCACGTATAAAGTGAATGAATTGTGCAACCTTGTATATATCTATATTCTTACTCTAATAAATTTGTTTTGTTACGAATCCTTCGTGTCTGTGTCTGAGTGATTAAACGACGCCACAGCGTAAAAGCGTTTGGGGTGACTGCCTACTGCTCTCTCATGGCGGGGTGATCAACGGCGTGGAGCGATGATTTCGTCCTGCTACCCACGCCACGGACTCTCGCTCGTGGCATCGATCTTGACGTCAGTGCTCTAACCACTCGCAGATTCGACCTCGCTATCTAACTAGTGTCGAAAATCTTCTTTGCAGAGTGATGCCAAATTTAATTATACAAAGACTGCCTTTTTAAATTGATTTTAAGTTCTTTGAAGGTCCATTAATTTTTAGGCAGACACAATTATAACAAATTATTATTATTATTATTATTATTATTATTATTATTATTATTATTAAAATAAATAAAAAATTGTTATAATTGTGTCTGCTTAAAAATTATTGGACCTTCAAAGAACTGAAAATTAGTGTCGAAAACTCACCGCCGTTGAAAGTCGAACCCTGGTACTTCCGGTCAGAGACGCCGCAGTGGCAACAGTTGTTCACCTAAGCCAGGGCTTTCCAACTGGCGGACCGCGGGCCGCATGTGGCCCGCCGGATCGTCTTGTGCGGCCAGTGACCGCTTTCAAAAATTTTAGTATACCAACCAAATACAATACAATTGCACAATTATCGTATTTTGATTTAATGATATATTAATTTTCTCGTTGTATGTACATTAATCATGAAGTATGTGGAATAAAATTCTTATCTAATATATTTTTGTTTCAGTAAAATCTCAGTAGTTAGGGTAAATCTTAAATTATGCTGCGGCTCGCGGCATAACTAGAATTAGATATGTGGCTCATGAGCCTTTCTAAGTTGGACAGACCTGATCCAGCCGCTGTCTCTAGCTATAGTTCGATTTTTATAACTTTGCGTCTCACAACCCGTCGTTCATGGTGGCGTTTTTTAATTTTTTTTGCTGCATTTGCGTCTTTCTTGGTCGTGCCGCTAGATGCCGCATGATCGCGACCTGATCAAGCACTGCTTGATACGATCACGATATCTAGTGACACGATCCATAAAGACGCGAAGTTCAGTAACATAATTCCACCGTGAATCGAACTATAGCTCGAAACAGCGGTGGGATGGCTTTGGTCAGGACTGTCCAACTAAGAAAGGCTTATGGGCCACATATCAAAGTCTATTTAAGCCTCGGGCTGCACCGTAATTTAAAATGTTTTTTACCCCAATTACTGGGATTATACTGAATATATATATATATATATATATATATATATATATATATATATATATATATTAGATACGACTTTTATTCAACATGCATAATGATTAATGTACTGCATACAACGAGAAAACGAATATATCATTAAATAAAAATAAGATGAATTGTGCGATTGTATTGTATTTGGACCTGCTTTGATGATATAGTGGATCACGATATTTAAGGGCACAACCCGATAAAGACGCAGATGCAGCAACAAAACGCCATGGCGTTTCACGGTGGCGCGCCACCGTGAAAACGGCCCTTGAGGTGCAAAGTAATAAAAACTGCACTATAGATGCCGCCCTGCAGTTTGTGCATCGCAAACGCGGCGTCTTAGCGTGGAAGGTGCTGGCTGCACCCGCACGCGCTCTGTGGGGCTCCCAGCGCAGCGCTGCCGGAATTAGGTCGCGGAGGAGGGGTGGGGGAAGGGCGGTAGGCGTTGCGTGCTAAGCGAGCGCCCGCAATCAACCCGCAATTTTACAATTACGTCATCGCGCCTGGTTCCGGCTTCGGCGGAGTGAGCGCGGAAATCGGCGAGAGCAGGCAGAGAGCGTGAGCGAGGGCGAAGCGTAGACCAGTACAGTTGCTTTTTTTGTTGATCCCGCAACTTGTAACACAAAATGGCTCAATATACTATATAATAATAATAATAATAATAATAAATAATATATTAGCTGCTTTGGGAAAGATCCCGGTGGCAGCTCTCCATAGATACATCAAGTAATACATACATACAAGTTATAAATTACGTACTAGTTTACATTAAATTAAGTACATTATAAACACATTTTGTGCAGATTATGACTAAAACTAAATGAATGCCAAATTTGAATGATCTAGCCTAACATACGTACAATTATAATTATTTCTAATTTATGTTTTTGAATTTATTTTTGAATTTTCCCACATTCTGAGGTAGAGTCCCTAGCAGTATTGCAGATAATTCGTTCCAGTTTTTTATTGTCCGATTAACGAACGAAATTTTTCCAATATCTGTTTTTTGCCTTCTCCCAATAATTTTGCAATTGTGGTCCTGACTTTACTGGGCTTTACTTTTGAGAGTTCCTTCAAATTCCTTGTGATGTACACCCATTAAAACACTGTGAAGAAAAATGAATCGGTGAAAACAAAACGGGTGTGACATTTTATAAATTCTGAGAAAATCATGTTTATATTAGGTTATATTTCAGTGCCAATGTAATTTCGTGGCTTTGATGAACAATTACTTTTGAGGATGTCTCCAACTTCTGTGTGATGTACACCCATTACAACACAATGAAGAAAAATAAATGTGTGAAAACCAGAATGGTATGTGACATTTTATAAATTCTGAGAAAAATTTTTTATATTAGGCTATATTTCAAAGCCAGCTTAATTTCGTGGTTTTAATGAATAATTGAAATGCTGTGGTTTTAATGATGAAACAAAGCACCACGATTTGACCGTGATATTGAATTAAATAAACACATTTTTCGGAATTTCTAAAATTTCACATATATCATTCTGGTTTTGGCCCATTCAATGCACCTGTTGTAATAAAAAATGCAAATCTTTTATCATATTTTCGTAGTATTTTATTATTTATGCCGTGTGTCTGAAAAAAAGTATCCCGATTACCGCAAAACGACCGGCAAATTATGAATGTCAATAAGCGGGGTCAAATTATGAATGTCAAAGTCTTCTCCGAATTTCACTCAGCAATCTCGACCGGTACTTTAATTGGATTTCACTGTTCGCACATTCTGTACTCTCTAAACCTTGTAATCGCTGTCAGAAGAGTTGCGTTCGGGTTTTTGGTATTCAAAACGTAAGACCTATTTTTCTACATATTTTAACGATGTAATTATATTGTATTTAACAATTTAGGAACTTCAAAATAACTGAAAATACGAAAGTTATGAAGAGTGTACAATCTAGGACACAACATAAGATAGAGGATTGCACGCTAGACTAACTCATGAACATATACATTTAGCTAATCAAATCCTAACGTATGTACATCCTAACGTATGTACATCTCACTTACACCATTCTCAAGTACTTCTGGAATACCTAAAAGAGAAAAAAATAATTAAAAGTAAGATAATATTAAAAAAAACTTAGCACACACAAAAGTCTGTAAAAGATTGTATTATTACTAAAATGATCTAACATAAACCATAAAATTAAGTGTTATGATATATGTACTATAAATCTAATTAACGTAAAATTGTTACGTGATCATTAATAACACATTTGTAGTTGTGTTATTAAAACTGATGTTGCTTTCAATTTTAAAAAAAAATATTACGAATGATACAACGTAGGAAAGTCGAGATTATGTACAAAATCTAATATTTTCGATGCGTTTTTCAGCAGTCCCAGTCATATAATTAAGAATGTTTTACTGACATCACCCTTCATGCCACGTGCGTGTTTTTTTTGTTTTTTGCAAAGGTGGAATTCGTCGTCAATTTACTGGCCACTAATAACAAATCATATAAGCAACTAAATTTGAAAAGAAAATTACAAAACCTCGGAAAGTCGAAATTCTAATGTAGAAAATCTAATTTTCTGGATCTGTTTTTTAAGCCTTCCCAATCACATAATTGAGAATGTTTTATTGACGACACCGTGCATACCGCGCGCGTGATATTTTGCATGTGCAAAGGTGGAATCCGTCGTCAATTCACTGGTCATAAATAACGCATCATATAAGTAAATTTAAATTTAAAAACAAAATTACAATACCTGGGAAAGTCGAGATTCTTATGTAGAAAATCTAATTTTCTCGATCTTGGATTTTCTCGAACACATCATATAAGTAACTTTAAATTTGAAAACAAAATTACAAAACCTGGGAAGGTCGAGATTCTAATGTAGAAAATCATTATTAAAGTGTATTAATCATTATTAAATTAAGTGCAAAATCGAAGTTTTTAACCATTTCCAATCACGTATAAGATAATGTTTTATTGACGACACCATGCATACCACGTGCTACTTATTTTGCTTACAATGCAAAGGTGAATCCGTCGTAAATTCACTGGCCATTAATAACACATCATATAAGTAACTTTCAATTCGAAATCAAAATTACAAAACCTGGGAAAGTCGACATTCTAATGTACAAAATCTAATTTTCTCGATCACATAATTGAGAATGTGATTGCATTCCCAATCACATAATTGAGAATGTTTTATTGACGACACCGTGCATACCGCGCGCGCGTTATTTTGCACGTGCAAAGGAGGAATCCGTCGTAAATTGGCCGCGGGGCGGCGCGTACGTGGAAGCGAGGCGGCGCGTGCTGTTATTCTCAGGGCGAATTGCGAGCAGCCAGCGCACGCAGCGGCCGTGAGCCACGCGGCGTGCGCACGCGAGGCGCGGCCGCGTGGATGTGTGGCTTGGCGTGGCGTGGCGTGACGTGTCGCCGCGACCTTTGGGGAATTTATTTATGTTCTTCGTATTTGTACAAGATTACGACGCGGAATTTTAATGGCCCCCGCCTGGGCGGCTTGAATTATTTTAATTGGGTCGCTTGTGGTCGGGTCGACTACCGAGTAAACAGCCGACCTATGAACTGTGAACTCTTGACCTTTTGAGGCAAACAATCAGAAAAACAGATAGAATTATACTCGAAAAATATGGACGCTTATTGTTTCTCGTACATGTTCAGTTCAAATCTTTAAATTATCAATTTTGGGATAATATTGAACTACTGCTTTCTACGTTTTCAGACGTTATTTTCGAAGTTAACTGCTTGAGTTTTTTTTACCAAAAATATCTTTCGACAATTCGTAATGTTCCTGCCATAAATCACTACTTGGTGAAGAAAGCGACCTAGAGCGCTCACTTAATTTACCTTTTCCCCGCAGTGCAAACCGATTTTAATGGGACAAAATTTCAGCAGGCTTTCCCTTTCTTTCTCTTTCAACACTAATAAGGGAGAGTACTCTTAGCGAACGCAGTAGTGAAAACTACATATCGGCTGTAGCAAGCGCGATATAAACCGGCCACAAAGATGTAATAGTAATAAAACTTTAAAGAAAGGGATATTAATTACACCCTTAATAAGTATAAATCATAACCGAACTGGATACAAAAGTCCACAGTCCGAAGCATACAAAATATTTTCTGTTAGACGCGTTAACATAATATGTATGTTATAGAAAGTAAACAGAAAAGAAAACAAGAGATGGTACTGATTTATGATTTCTCACGAAAACTACTGATTATTCTCTCGAGATTTAAAGAGATCGTAGAGCGATCTTTGAAGAGCTTTGGCCAGTCTTATTACTTAGAATAGGCAGACGTCTTATTACTCTTATTACTTAGAATAGTGTCTCTGGTATTGGTGGACATGAATCAAATTGCTGGGGACTAACCAGATTATTTAGTAATTTATTTCGCGTACGGGATTGCTAGCGGAAAGCCTTACCTTAGATTCCAGTGTTCCGCACCCACATTTTCGACCCAGGCTTCCTTGAAAGCCTACCTCCAAGGCGGGTCTGGGGACCTCGAGCAGGCGCGCCTCGCGGGCGGCCCCTGGTGCGCCTGGGACTTGACTCTCACTTTCTCCGGCACATGTCGGTCTCAGATAACTATGTCTGAGCTGTTTGGAAGAGAGTGAGATCTCGTTAGGGCGGCATCTCAGAGGGATTTCATTTTGCCCAGAATCTGCCAAGGCTCTTTTATGAATTGAACTGAATTGAATTAGTGCCTTATTTTACGTGGCGAGACTCAGGCCATAAGGCCTATTCTTCCGTCTGACCACGCAAATTTTGCTAAGCGGAGAAAGAAGGTATTGCTTGGGCCTTTTGAGGATCCTTGATCCTTGGGCTTGAGGATCTTTTACATGCAGTAAATCTTCTAACATGGGACAGCCGGCTTTACTTCCCCTTCGAAGGAAGGCGTACGAAGAATTTTTTCGCCCTTAAAAATCACCGGCCTCGATCGGGTTTGAACCCGCGAACTTAGGTCTGAGATATAACAGTCCAATACGTTAACCGCTGCACCACCGCCGCTACAAAGCCGTCACTTTTACATGCCACAAGAGTCACAGTCTGTGGGTTTTCCGTCCTTCGAAAAAATCCGCACCTCGGCCGGGTTCGAATCCGGGCACTGGAGGTTCAGAGGCTAAAGTTCAGTCGAAAGCAAACCTGACCTCTTTCCTACCCCTCACCCCTCGGCGCTTGGGAGTAGCGTGAGCGGAGGTGCTCCGTCACAAACCAGGAACTGCCTGTTTTCTAGGTCGCTACCGCCTCGCCACCCTCCGCCCGCCCGTCCGCGTCTACTAGAGAGGTATATCTTTCGCACTTGTCGACATAGCGATCTTCGCGTGCGATTCTCGAACACGGTTCACTGCTTGTTTCTGCTTACATCTCTCGACGTTGTGTGTCGAGGAACAAGCACAGTTGTGACAAATTGATATCGTTTTCTCGCAACGCGTTTTCATAAGTTTCATGGTTCACAGGGGTGGAAAGGGTTGTATCGCTTTCCTTAGGAGAGAACTCTCGTATTCTTAAAAATATTTGAGATTAATATACTTGCAATTCACAAGTTCACATATCTGTCCTGTGAATCTTCGTAAAACCTTCATATGATAACATTTTAATTTTAATTTATTTTAATCGTTTTGTTGTAGGCTTTCGAGTGTTCCGTATTTCCATTTCTTTGATTAAAATAACCCTCCAAACATGATTTAGTAAGAAATATATTTTCTTTCAGACTAGATTCAATTTAAAACAATGTACATAATACGACTAATGTTCGAATTTGCTTAATTCCCGCATTAGACGGTTAATGTCTACATTATCCAAAATGGATTGAAAAAGTCCGAAGTAGGTCTTCAAAGGATACTTCAGATTTCATCCAAATTAAATGCACAATAGCCAACCCGTGGTGGCTGGGGTAAGAAGTACTACGAGTGTTTGTTGACAAGGAATAAGGATAATATGTGACATGAACGGATCATGTTGCTGGTGGGAAATATCTTAAAGTAGTATGATAAGCCAAAAGATCCCGTTTTTATTAATATGAATGGCATCGGGATATTTGTGAATATTACGTGAATAAAAGTAATTTATGCATACAAAATGCCTGCAGATTGCGGGCAAAGTCAAGGAGTACGAGCATGATAACACGCCGGAACGGGAAGGAGCATGGCACCGTGAAATAAAAAAATAAACTATGTACGTGGGGGATGGTGTGATCATGTGAAATTATTAGGATTCGTTTTCTTTCGATGGCCAGCAGTGGACGGAGACGCATTAGCTGGTACTCAACGACCGCAATATTATTACAGACAGAGAGAAATTTGTAATACTGTATTAGGTTCGATACTTCCTGAGTCTTGATATAAAAAACTTAAAGACGTTAAAATTATTATAAATGTTAATTAGTGTTTGAAATAGATTCTTATTCGGAACAAAATTATAATAGGGAAGAATCGAAGGAGTTTCTACAATTCGCGTTGAATATCCTGTAATCGCGAATAGATAGTGGATGCGGAATAAATTAGTATAATTATTTGGCGAACCAGTAACTAACGAAAAATATCACAGGTGATATATTCAACGAAAAATTGTCATTGGGAGATATTACGGTAGGCGGGATAGTAAATTGAACATTAAGAAAGAAGACGCGATGGACGTTCCAACCGAAGTGTAACCGAGAAGTCATCAATACGTGCGAAGATCTCAGTAAGCCATGAACTTTGATTCGACCTGTACAGGAAGGATCATTCTTTAATAAAATTAAAATCAAAATTTCAATAAGATGAGCTCTTGAGGGTCGTATATGAAATTGTTATTGTTAATTTATTTTCTTGAAAGAAGGCTGATAATTTCTTGTTAGTTACCATCAATTGAAAACAATTATTTAATTAACAGAACTTCGGAAATCGCGAGTCTGTATAGATAACACGTTCGCATACAACAAGGTAAGAGCCAGCATATTGTATGTCGATACGCACATATAAATAGTAATAGAATAAATAAAATAAATATTTCAGTATAAGACAAATTTATTAGCCTATAGTACTATAATATTGTGCGATTTTTCTAACTTTGCCCCTCAAGACCCGTCTTCACGATGGGATATGTCACGGTATTTCGCGACGTTCTCAGTCGTACCGCTAGGTATCGCATGATCACGACCGTATCAAGCAGTGATTGCGATCATGTGACATCTAGCAGCATGACGGACAAAGACGCGAAATGCCTTGATATTCCATCGTGGCCTTAGGAGCTTGAGGGGCAAAGTTAGAAAAATCGCACAATATTATAGTACTGATTGTACTGTTGAACATTCTATTTGTATTAGCACAAAATAAAAGTTATACTTCAAGCAGACACCCATGGCCACTTTTCATGAACTGTTCGAAAACCTCGATTTTTTTTCTGTTGACAACTTATTTCTAGCTCACATGTTGACGTTATCGTGAGATAATATTTCGACGAATTACTCTTCACTTTTTGCTTCGCTGCCAAGCGCCGGCGCGGCGAAAGAGAGAGTGTACGTTGAAGTGCTTGGCGCGTGAGCTGATGCGGCTCTGGCGCGGAGCAGCAAAATAAATGCTCAGTGTACACTTTTGTTTCACAATATATCCTCAGACAGAAGTTCAAGAGATGCTTTTCAGATTCAGCGAGTGTAAAATATAAGATTTAAAATTATCGTGTTGCGTTTTGCTTGTGTGGTTTATTTGGCAAATTTACCAGAAAATTAACTTTTGTGTCAGTGATACGGGCAAGTATCTTCGGCCTACGGCGATACTACCAGATTCGAGTTTTGTCAGAAGGCGGCAAGTGTCTCTTTAGATGAGAGGATCGGTCGTGTGACGTTTAAGGCGGGAATGATAAAAGAGCACTGTGCGAGGAGTGTGCCCCGTTATTAAAGAAACTGCTCCGGAATTCGCTACAAATTGATTGGAGGAAACCACGAAAATATCTAATTTAAACCGTTTGGGTCTAGTTTCCTATCAAAAGGTAATCATTTCTCAACTCTGCTATTTAATAGCATTCATGAATTAGATTCCTTCATCTCCCGATAAAACTGTGAAATGCCGTATTTTTTGGCGAGATTAGTCGTTTAGAAGATATACACCTGACTTTATTTCTTTTCGTTATGGAATGAAATCAAAACGCCATCCCTGTTGTAAACCGGCGGGGTTACCAATAGCAGGGACCGAAAAGGTATTGAATACCGGTAAAAATACCGGTAAAATACCGGTATTTTTTCATACCGGTATAAAATACCTTTATTCTTTTATACCGGTAAAATACCTTTATAGGACGTCTATGCCGGTATGGACGTCCATAAAGGTTATACCGGTATTATACCGGTATTTTCAATGGAAATACTGCCGCGTGCCCCACACACGCGCCACAAACACGCGCGCGCGCCACAAACGTGTGCGCCACAAACGCGTGCCACACACTCGCTCGCGGCAAACCCACGCGCGCGCTAACAACACGCGCGCGCCAAACCCATGCGCGCGCCCACACACGCGCGCGCAGAACACGCGCCCCAAATACATGCGCGCGCCAAACACGCGTACGAGTCAAACACGCGCGCGCACCAAACGCGCGCGCCCACACACGCGCACGCCCACAAACGCGCGCGCCGAACAAACACGCGCGCCCAACAAACGCGCGCGCCGAACAAACGCGCGCGCCGAACAAACGCGCGCGCCGAACAAACGAGCGCGCCTAACACACGCTTGCACGAATCACACGCGCGCTACACACTCATGCGCAATAGACTCACGCTCTATACACTCTCGCGCTATATACACACGCTCTTTCTTTCTCTTTCTCTCTTTCGTTCTCTTTCGATTTCTTTCTCTCTTTCTCTTTCTTTCTCTTTCTTTTTCTCTCTCTCTCTTTCTCTCTCTCACTCTCACTCTCTCTCACAGTACACATTCGGCAAAACGTTTGTTGGGGCCTACGGTCAAACATCCTTCTCTCATATTTCAATTCTACTCACTGCGAAAAGAAATTAATAGCCTGGAGTATATAGGTCGAGTGCGTTATCCTCTGCCGAACCGGAGACGCCCATGGGTCGAAACGCTGACCTCCGGAAACTGCCTACGCAACGGCGCAGTTCTGGCAGCTCTTAAGAGGGAAACTGATTCCGAGAATCGGAATGCGCCAAGGAACGTTGCATGAAGTCTTATCAACCGATGTCAGATTTCTATCGCCTTCGTTCTTTCACAACAGATGTCGAAGGTCATATCCTGGCAGAGTCCGCAGGCCCGACCACGCGCGCTCCCCAAACGCGCGTTCGCACCCCCAAACGCGCGTTCGCTCGCCAAACGCGCGTTCGCTCACCAAACGCGCGTTCGCTTCCCAAACGCGCGTTCGTTCGCCAAACGCGCGTTCCTCGCCAAACGCGCGTTTGCTCGCCAAACGCGCGTTCGCTCTCCAAACGCGCGTTCGCTCTCCAATCGCGCGTTCGCTCTCCAAACGCGCGTTCGCTCGCCAAACGCGCGTTCGCTCGCCAAACGCGCGTTCGCTCCCCCAAACACGCCTTCGCGTGCCCAGACTTTTATAATAATTCTTTCTCAACCAACAACAGAACTCGACCTAGGTTGAATGTTTGGTGACGAAAATACGCCAACGTTGAGACTCGAACCCTAGGACACCCGATCAGAAACTCTGCGGAGTCCATAATTGTTCCTCTGGGCCATCTCAGCGTAAAAAATCAGAATGTTTCCCCTCCGAAACCTGTATGATTATATTGAAATACCGGTATTTTCTCAGAAAATACCGGTAAAATACCTCTATTTAGAGGTATTTTACCGGTATAGACGTCGAATAAAGGTAAAATACCTCTAAAAATACCGGTACTTGACGTCTTATACCGGTATTTTTAAGGTATTTTGAATAAAGGTATAATAGAGGTAAAGGTATTTCTATACCGGTATAAATACCTTTACCGCTATTATTTCGGTATTCAGTCCCTTACCAATAGTTCCCTTTCCCGACGCTAGTTGCGTAGAGAAGCTCATGGCATGGCATGGTGCCCCTGCCACCAGTAGATGACCTTGACACCACTGTATATACTTGGGGTTTTCTTTCTTGGCGCACCAAGTTCACGGGCGAAAAATGAATGGAATGAAATCAAAACGGCAAGTCGTAAGAAGTTCCAAAAAATGTTTACAAGGAACATAAAATTTTATGAATGAAACCCGATTGTGAGCTTGTAATCCATCCTGATGGCGCCCTGTTTATGTGCGCAGGGGTGCCCAACACGGCGGAGTTCGGCAGCAACCCCCTGGGCCGCTACACGGAGCGCTACAACCTGACGTGGTCCGTGGTGAGCTTCTCGCCCATCGAGGAGTTCAAGCTCATGTACCGCAAGCTGCCTCGCCAGCCCCCGCACGGGGAGAAGCTGCAGTCCCAGCCGCAGAGCAACCCCAAGAGGGCGGGCCGGAAGGTGAGTCTGCCATCACACATACACAGCCAACACATGGGGAGAAGCTGCAGTCCCAGCCGCTGAGCAACCCCAAGAGGGCGGGCCGGAAGTTGAGTCTGCCATCACACATACACAGCCGACACATGGGGAGAAGCTGCAGTCCCAGCCGCAGAGCAACCCCAAGAGGGCGGGCCCGAAGGTGAGTCTGCCATCACACATACACAGCCGACACATGGGGAGAAGCTGCAGTCCCAGCCGCAGAGCAACCCCAAGAGGGCGGGCCGGAAGTTGAGTCTGCCATCACACATACACAGCCGACACATGGGGAGAAGCTGCAGTCCCAGCCGCAGAGCAACCCCAAGAGGGCGGGCCCGAAGGTGAGTCTGCCATCACACATACACAGCCGACACATGGGGAGAAGCTGCAGTCCCAGCCGCAGAGCAACCCCAAGAGGGCGGGCCGGAAGTTGAGTCTGCCATCACACATACACAGCCGACACATGGGGAGAAGCTGCAGTCCCAGCCGCAGAGCAACCCCAAGAGGGCGGGCCCGAAGGTGAGTCTGCCATCACACATACACAGCCAACGCATGGGGAGAAGCTGCAGTCCCATCCGCAGAGCAACCCCAAGAGGGCGGGCCGGAATGTGAGGCTGCCATCACACATACACAGCCAACACATGGGGAGAAGCTGCAGTCCCAGCCGCAGAGCAACCCCAAGAGGGCGGGCCGGAAGGTGAGTCTGCCATCACACATACACAGCCAACACATGGGGAGAAGCTGCAGTCCCAGCCGCAGAGCAACCCCAAGAGAGCGGGCCGGAAGGTGAGTCTGCCATCACACATACACAGCCAACGCATGGGGAGAAGCTGCAGTCCCATCCGCAGAGCAACCCCAAGAGGGCGGGCCGGAAGGTGAGTCTGCCATCACACATACACAGCCAACACATGGGGAGAAGCTGCAGTCCCAGCCGCAGAGCAACTCCAAGATGGCGGGCCGGAAGGTGAGTCTGCCATCACACACACACACACAGCTAACACATGGGGAGAAGCTGCAGTCCCAGCCGTAGAACAACCCCAAGAGGGCGGGTCGGAAGGTGAGTCTATCATCACCGCAAACACACACACACACACACACACACACAGCCTACACATGGAGAGAAGCTGCAGACCCATCCGCAGAGAAAGAAAATTCAACCGTTTCTCCTCCATATAAACACACGATACATGTGAGTGCCCACGCCTCTCCGTCCCATAAACCTAGACACCATTCGCATGGAGAACTCCATTGGAGTAGGTTAAGAGGTCGGGTCGTTCCGTTTCTCTTCCACACAAACTCACATAATGTATCCCTGAGAAGACAGACCATGGTTTGTGTCATTGGAGTATAATTTACCAACTCGTCTCACTACTCGTAATTTCAATATACGGTTCTGTTCTATTCCACGAATTAGGAGATAAACGTGTCATGACGTTTTATTTTTTTTAATAAGAACAAAATAATATTTATTTAGCAAATTTATATTTTGTTTTTCCTATTCCTACTAGTTCTCTAATTGTTCTCCATATAATTTGTATTGGGCAGATTATTTTTTCCTTTTGTGACTTATTTTATGCCCTTTTTATGTTGATTTAAATTACAGTGTTGAATTAAATTCAGAATATTTAATATGAATTTTTCCTTTCCAACAACTGCTGTAGAATATTAGTATATTATTAAAATTAGCTTTTACTATCGTTAAAACGATTTTTCTTTCCACTACGCGTCAACAAAATTAGTTTTTTCTTTAGATACCGTTTTTTTAAATTTCTTTTACTTATCACCCTTTTACTTTGCATGTGTAGTTTCCGTTGAATAGTTACGGATTTTCTTACAATAACACAAGACGATCCAATTTGGGTGTTGAGAAAGTGTGGCTTGAAGGAGTGAGGAGGTATAATTTATTGAGGGTTTGGATGAGAGTGTATTCCTAAGAAAATAGTGGTGTTATTGTGTGGTTAGTGTAGTTATTGTGCAGAGTAGTTAGTAGTTATTGTGTTATTGTGTGGTTAGTGGGAAAGATTAAGGATTCATCAGCATTATCTAATTCAGCTGGTTGAGGTTACAAGTTGATCTGCTGGGAAGAATATTTCTGAAAGTATTATTGTTGTTACTGCCATAATGGTTGTTTTTGATGTTAAATTGTTGTTTACTGTACTTGTAGTTGCAAACGTTTTTGCTGTTGTAATAATTTTTGTTCCTGAGGCTGACATCCTTGATTTTGATGTTGTGGAGGTTGCTGTTGTTTATTTCCGTGTTGCAGGAGTAACAGTTCGTAATGAGTTAGAGAGGTTGCATTATGTACTTTATATAGTGATGCCCCTATTAAGGAACTCATTTCGAGTAATCCTAAGTATGGGCTACTGCATTGTTCCGTGTTTCGTAATGAGACACAACTGTGGAGGTCGTGGAACTGTACTGAGAATGGTTAATGTTACCTCAGCAATCACCACTTCTCGTAATGGTAGCCCAAATATTTATCGTTTAGCCTCGCAATACATTGTACAGCGACACAATATACGCTTGTTCTTCAAGGCGATTCTTTATTTCAATAACCATGAAGAGTAAAACTGAAGCAATAATAACGATATTTAATAGAAAATTTTTGTACGATCGTAGAGAAAAGTTATTTTAATAGCGATTACTTTTAGAACATATACAGCATGCTAAAAGTTCAATTTTACTGTCTCTCCCTTAGTCACGTATGAAGACACACTTCCTTATTAACGTTAAAAATATCTCTAACAAGTGTTCTTTGCCAAACGATTTGCACAACGCTTGGACATCGCTGCGCTAGCCACAATGCCTTGCTTGTTTCGATATAATTTGCTGCGAATACTGTAACAGTCAAAGTTATTCCTGTTTGTTTCATTTGTAAAAGTAAAAACTTTTTGCTGCTCCTGACTATCGAAATGAATGCAGATATTCATCACAGGCGCTTAGTTTTAATTATTTGATTTTCATATTTCCAAGTAATAGCTGAGGTGTTACAAGCGCAGAAATTACAATATATCAATATTACTTAGCTGTTTCTAGTAATGCAAGAAAGTATGCGCTAATGTAGCACCACTTGTTAGCTTGAGTGATGAAAGTGAAATGATGCTCAAAATGATAAAATTGTGTATGCAACGAAGAAAAGAAAATACTTTTGTCTGATCAGCTACAAATGAGTTTAAACATTTAACGTGGTACCCAATGTGTATTTTTTTGTAAAAAATTGTAATATTTGTAATATTATTTGTATACATGAGTTGAAATCAAAGGAAATAAGTAAAATAGTGTAAGACACACGTGCTAAAAATGATTTTATTTAACCACTCGTATAATAAATAATTTATATTTCGTACGTGAAAATCTTATTTCTTGCACAATACTGCACTATTGAAAGATAAATATCCGGCCCTTGATGAAAATATAATTCAATTAAATAATATGTAATAAACAATTATAAGAACGTAATTTGAAAACCTAATAGGCCATTCGTATGTGATCATTGTGTGTTTTATTCTAAATATTTCTTTCCCAATACTCATAATTTAGTTTCGTATCGTAAACCGGACATATTTTTTGTAAGGTTGTTAATTTTTTTAGCTTTACTGCCGAATATGCAAATCGAATTGACTTCTAACGAGATTAAAAATGTTTTATGTATCCAATATTTCGTTTCCAAAATTCAGAGGGCAACAATTTTATTCGAGCCAAAATTCCACGCAGATGCATGTGAATGATCACATTAGAATAGCACTTAATTTTAGTACACAGCTCGTAGATGTGAGCAGTGATTATTTTCACTGTGGCTGTTGAGTTTATTTCTTCGCCATATTATGTAAACATGTTTTGAATCTTGATGAATGAAAAGTCGAACAATTCAGCTTGTAGTGGATGAATTGTGGCTTGAATACTGACACAATTACCAATAAAATGAATAGTAGAGATGTTGTAATTAATATTGGCTATTTGGTTAGCGGTTGAATTTTTTCCTGTTGGAACGAATTAACTTGTGCAAGGTGACCAAAATTTTGTAAGCGAACTATCGGACGTCCTTGTCTTAAGAGTTAGAATAGTAAATATTCATATTTTATCACATCGTATTGCATGTACAAACACATCACAAAAAAATTATGTCTCAGTCTTTTTACACGATGTTTCTGGCTTTATTTTAAATTTATTCATCAGTTAAATTAAATTTTACATATTTGTAATCCCTGAATCTCATATTGATTAATTCACGATTGCTTGATTTTGCACATCAAATCGAATACGGTGTTGTTTAATGTAATTATGTATTTCTGAAACTGAGTTACTTTAATTATGGTTATCACTAGATTTTTGAAAGAAGGCAATGCCTATTTTTACGACAGTGATTTTCAAGAAACCGTGAGAAAATAAAATAATATTCTAGTAGATTTGCAACTCAAAAATTGTGAATGATAGTTGTAGTTCAAACTTCATCAACCTAAGTCCAAAGGACATTTTAAGGTTTCTTTCCTTTCCGACTGAGAGAAAAGCAAGAAGAAATGTTATTCCATTATTATAATTTTATGGTCATTATTTCAGCATAAAAATATCTGAATAGTTTTCAAATCCCCAAATAGCTCAAAGTTTTGAAAAACAGAAGTGACCAAATAGGAAACAGTACACATATCGAAATAAGAGTATCATTCCTTCTGTCACTGTTATACAAAATGTAGCAATAATATTATCAATTACAGAAACGAAGTTTTTCACGAGATTTTTAGAATATGAAAAATATTGAATATGTCGTCCTGTAAAATACAATATAACAAAATACTCATGAGATTTGCGTTTTAATTTTTAATACCTGCTGGATTTGTACGAACATTCCGCAGTTTGAAAATCATGTCTTATATTTTAAAATACTTTATATATGATCCTGACCTGCAAGTCTATAACCCTTTCCGTCCGCTCAAGTGCTTGTTCAATGGCATTACGTTCTTCCATTATCCGCTTCTAGACCCTCTCCCATGGCGAGGTATTCTTGATGATTTAAGCCGTTCAGAGCAAAAGTGGTATAAGTAAAAAAACATTTTTTTTCGGAAAATGACGTGTAAACGCAAAATGCTGTAAAAATATAATGTTTAGAAATAAAATGACCTAAATTGTTAAGAATGTGCTAGGGAGATACTCTTTTTCTACAGATATTTCGACGGAAACATTGCTTATTAATTAACTACTTTGTTGACTTCTGCACACCATTTCTGGAAACTACGACTTACATTCAAATAATTGGCATGCACAATCTTCGATAGTCATGTGATGGAAAAATAGAGCTTTGTCACGATTTGCAACCAAATGAGAGCAATTTTGAAGTTGCGCGTTTGACCTGTGGACGTATTATCAAAGCGTTAAAATGTTTTTTTCGGGATGATTCTTTTGTGATGGGTGCAGATGAACAAGAAGATATTTCTTGGGAGCCCCTGAAAGCTGTTGTTTCGTCCCACCTCTGACATACACCACAATTGCATGCAGCGGTATGAGGAACTTGTAGGATAACTCTGCAGTGTGCTGGCCTCTAGCTAAGGAATAATAAAATTCAACTCACACTATTTCAGCCCGTGATGGAACAATGTGCAAACCATCTACTAGTGCAGTGTTGTCAAGGACTATGCCACAAGCCGTGGCACGAGTACCACGACGAAATCGCCCCTCCACGCAATTCATTACCCCGCCACCCAAGACAACGCCATCCCTGTTGTAAACCGGCGGGGTTACCAATTGTTCCCTTTCCCGACGCTAGTTGCGCAGAGAAGCTCATGGCATGGCACGGTGCCGCTGCCACCAGTAGATGACCTTGACACCACTGTACTGTACTTGGGTTTTTCGTTCTTGGCGCACCAAGGTCGCGGACGAAAAATGGAGAGGGAAGGCTTTCTACAATAGCGAGCTTCCACGTCACTACCGTGTTGGCAAAGCGCGCGACAAATTTCGCGAACGTCCTTCTCAACGGGCTTCGTGTCCCCAGACATGTGTTTACCACGTGCTAGCCGCGCGAGTGTGTGGCAACACAGCGTAACAGCTGACGAAATGTCATGCGCCCGGAAAGAAAAATCCAAGAATACTGCATCTAACTCAAATCTTTCAAAATTTGACTTGCACCCCTTTTGCTCTCAACGGCTCCTTTCTGAGCTCTGTTCTCCTCAGCGTGAACATGCGGTCGCCCTCGCTACGTTCCGTGAGCGCTACCGTAACACACGTTCCCTATCCGCCACCAGAAGGCGCGCGGGGCGGTCTAAGTGGCTTTCTATCGATCATCGAGAAAGGTCACCAAGCGCCGTTTGGCCTTTCTTCTTTCTTGGCCTATAACTGGGTTAATATGCACAGTGACAAACGTTTCGATGTGAACTGTTTCTAAAGAACTTTCTATATTCGACAGAAAGCAAAGTCGTATATCGTTCGTACAGGGTACAAGAAATATTCTGAGTATTATTCTTTCTAAATGGAATTTTACGACTTACAAGGTAATGCAACATATTTAATCTTCTTCTGTATTATTTCAGTAGTATACCTTTCCTTTGCGGCTCTTACACGCAACCAATCTTTATAAATGAGGAGAATTTCACGGAGCCGTGACAAATTGCTCTTTGACTTCAAAATATGAAGGATTTGTTTTAAAAAAACGCATAAAAATACTCATGTAAAATGCAAACTGCAACACATGTCAGAATTTAAAAAATATATGTCGTTAAATGACTGCTGAATAAAACGTTCTAAGGTCTTAAACACTAAACTTTTGACGTCAAAGGCCTCAAAGGAACGTTCCTCACATAGTAATTTACAAAATGAGATCTACTTGACCATTATATTACATTTTTGCCGGTCCCGCGCTTCTCTATTCTACCCCACCTGCTCAGAGTCTGTAGAATCTGCAGCTGGATGTGAAATTACTAATTACGTGATATTCTATGCGATTAAATTACAAGGGTGTACCCCTTTGCTCAATAGTAAAGTTAAATAAGAATACTTTGTATTGACAGTGATGTATTATATGTTATCAATTACGTGACATGACAAGAACAAGTGACGGAGGATAAGAAGTTCTTGAAGAAAAATATATTACAATCGTAATATGGAAGTGAAAAAATAACGAAGAGCGTGGGGTATAGCATGCAAGAGTTCTCGCACGGGTACGCTAGTTTTTAATAAAATGAATATTACTAACAGTAGAATTAAAAACCAGCGTTTTTTGCCGTATTATATTAAACGCTTTTCATTTTAAATTGTTATTATCGTCCCTAAATACACAAATTACAAATAGAAAATACAAAAGTGGGAATGACTTCGTTGTAGCGTAATTGAACACACTTAAGTTTTATATTTTCATATAAATAAATTAGTTTATTTTCTCTTGCAATATTGTTTTAACTTTATTTTTTAATGTTTTCAAAATCATATGTAAAATTTTAGAAACGGGTATGTAATAAAACTTTCGTCAGAAACTGTCTGTTACGATGTGTTTCGAAACATTGCTGTCGAGATCATTATTGCATATACGTACGAAGTTGCGACATAAATCAATGGAAATATTACATTATGTTGGATATATGGTCACATCATTCGTAACAAAATGAAACATAAATATTTTGTAAAACTTTCTTGGTTGGAAACTTCGGTGGTTTGTGGTATTGACCCTGGCAGAAATAGTAATGGCCCATCTCTTAAAGGTCGTGTACCTTGCGTCTTAACATTACACAAAATTTCCAACGAAATGAATATTTTCCGATTGATCTGAATGGCAACACGGTCATATAAATGACATAAATCCGATGAGAGTGAAAATTAATCAAATCCTGGACGATTTAAAGGCGTTGTGAAATTTAGTTCAGAGTTCGATTCTGTTTTGAAAACACATCCTGAATAAGCAGCAGTATTTAAGGGAACGTCCAAAATAATAGAGAACGGGTTATCGCAAGTTATGTTGGAGAAATTTCAAAAGAAGTTAAGAATTCAGATTTCTATTCAATTATTGCAGATCAAACTACTTACGTATCTAATTCAGTACAAAATAGCTGTTGTTTTTGTTACATTACCAAAGAATAGTCGGCAGAAAGATTTTGGAATTTTATTTCCCCTGCATAAACTACGCCAAAGCCGGGTCGAATTCAGTCGCTGTCTGGAGGAGAATTCTAGCGACCGGCTGCTCTGGTTGGTAGTTTTCCGAGGTTTCTCCAATCAGTAACAGGCGAATGCCGGAGTAGTACCCGAACAAACGGGCCACGGACCGCGCGCGACCATTCTTTCTTTCTTGTTATCTTCACCCCTTACACACACACACACACACACACACACACACTTACACTAACATGTACTACACTACCACACATCCCATGAGACCGGTCGGGAACTTGGAACTTGTCCCGGTTGGGGCGGCGCCCGCTATTGGGAGATACCTGGTTGTGGGAAACCCTGCTAGCTGACGGCTGGTCGGCGCCTGATCTTGACCATACAGCGGGCGAGACCACTGCCACCTCCAGAGCAAAACATCCACTACATTTACGGGCATATGACCCCCCAGTTGTTGCCATACCCGGAATCACTAACAATCAGTCAATCCCAGCTCTTCATGTCTCCGCCCTCCATCTTGGATTTTGCCCCACTACTGCCCGCACTTTTCATCAGCAAATTCTCTCTTGCGCGACCCCAAGGCTTCGCAAATTCATATAAGAGCAATTAGTGCTTAATTTCGTTCCCGCTACCAGGGAAAAGAGGGTTCACCAGGAAGAAGTTGCTCTACCGTTGGGGAGGCTTGTTTCTGGTTAATTTAGATACACAAAACTTAGTTGCACTTTAATTATAAAAATTCCACCCCGAAGTAAGATAGCCTTTTTCATTAAAAAGCTATTCGCTTTATTTACCTTGAGAAGTTGGTTGATATTCAAAAGAGGGAACGCTGTAGAATGGTAATGCTTGAGGGAGAGAAGGTAAGATCTGTAATGGTGTAGGGTACGTGCTCGTCATGTTTTCGTCTGCTGTAACCAGAGCGAATGCCAGAATATTTGCTTTTAGACACTAGACTCTCAAGTTGCGTTTGCTCTTTCTTACAATTGATTTAATAAAAACACACGACGGATAAACACCCTTAGTTTGGATTGCTAGGAGTATTAGTAATGTTGTCTGTAACTCTTTCTGTAGGACAAGACTTACTGCTGCCCTAAGAGGCAAGCAACATGGAATAATTTAATTTTTATATTATTTTATAGGTGTATTTTTAATATAAAAATAATGAAAACTGGCAATTGATATTTGTTTATGAAGCGTTACATGTATTATTTTAGTTAACTTTCATGTTATTTTTAGCGAATATCCATTTTTGCTTGTTTTAAAGGGGAGGATAATTGCATTATTTTTGTAGCGTAGCATTTTGATATTCAAAACAGATATTAGTGTGATAATAGATATAAACGTATTATGTCAAAAAATGTGAAATGTGTACATGTTGAAATTCAAGTTAAAAGCTAAAATTCATACATTATATTAAAAGCGTAAAGTAAGCAAACTTTAAAAAATGCGACATTTATAAAAATATGATCAAATTCCTGGGATTCACACAGCTGACATGTTGAAACGTTTCTATGGAATTTATAATTAGATTTTACTGAGCATTGCGAAATGCTACGTTGTATATACGGTATGAATTACGTTTATTTCGTATGAACCACGTGCTCGTTGAATGAAATATTGTGAAAACTAGCTGAATTGTGCGTCGCCAACGCATATGTATTTTCATGTATTGGGAGTTCCCACTTTGCAAGTTCTAAATAAAAAGAAAGTTTAAAAATACAGACATCTAGTTTTTCATCGTCGAGTGTAGTACGTGAAAAACATTAAGAATTAATAAAGAAATTACATAATTCATAAATTACATAAAATTAACAAAAATTAGTTTTAAAAAATAATAAAAAATTGCAAAAAAGGTCGCAATCGCAGCTTTTCCTATAGGATGCTCTTTCGGAATACCGCCACTGCCCACTCCAGAACACGATGATGCTCGCGAACGTACTATAAACGCTCCTTTGATGAGTACATTTTTTCAATAATTATCAGGTGACTTAGTGAAGAAAATTTGTACTTCTGAAAGATCCTGTTCATTCGTATACATTCATATAATTTCAATAATATTTGATAATTGATATAATTTCGTAATTAAAATTATCCTTTAAAAGGGAATTATTCCATAAGCATATAAAACGAGAATTATCGTGTTTGATGGCAATTCTGACAAAGAACGTATTCCTTTCGAAATATTCTAGCCCTGCACCGCGTAATTCATACAGTAAATAGTGGGCCCCGGCGTGAAATCTCCAGAAACTTCTAAGCAGTGTCTTTCAAGTAGCTATGGTTTTCATCGCCTGGATATTGTGGATCGCCTCTCTGGCGTTGCATTTTTCTGCCATCCATTGCGAAACCCTGTAAGCACTCTTGGCATGACGGTGGCGATTTCGAACGAAAGATTTGGAGAGTTGACTGGACAGAAAGAGCGCGAAACGCTCATTTTTCTTAATCGTGCATTCTTTGTTTCGCGTTTCGAGAAGATATTTCTATGAGTCATCTGAACAATTGTTTATTCATCAGTTATTTGTTTCGAATAATGATCTTGCAAATTAATGCATTATACTATTATTCTCACGATTAAAAAATATCCAATGTAGCATGCTTGCATATCGAAGATACACTGGCAGAAAATAAGTCATGAAATATATTTCAAAGCTCTTAAATTCATCTCATTATAAGATAAATAAACTTTAGAACAGGACACATAGTTGTATTTAGTGGCAGTGCTGAGCGTGTCACTGAGCGCGTGTGTTTGTGGCGCAGGACAACGAGACGTTCGTGGCGCTGGGGTCGTGGGCGGCGCGCCAGGGCGAGTGGAGCGACGTGGTGCTGTCCATGCCGCCCGCCACCGAGCAGTCGCGCCAGACCATGAGCTACATGATCCACGGCCTGGAGCCCGGCGCCAGCTACGAGGCCACGGTGCAGGCCAAGAACCGCTTCGGCTGGAACCACGTGTCGCAGCGGTTCCAGTTCTCCACGCGCAGCTCCGGTGAGTTCGCACTCTCCCCCGCCCGCTCTCTTCCCTTCCCACGGACCCAACCCACGCACGCTGTCAGAGCGGACGATTCCATCCACCCTGGCAACGTGTTGCCGCCGCTATTTCGATGTCAGTGTTTTCAGTTGCTAATTAATGTCTCTGCCTACTCCACAAAGCAATGACATCACAACCTTACGCACTACCACCTGCCGAGAGGGATCCTATTCTCACGCTCTTGGCTCAATTGTCAAGTTTTCCTCACTTTATGTAGTTGTGCCAATACCACCTTCTGTTTTCGACCTTTCCCAGACCCTTTGAGAGAACATATCTGCTATCTCCTGTTTCCGTTGCCTGCTCGCTCCCCCTATTCACATACACTCTCTGACACACTCGCACACGTACACACACAAACGTACACAAACGTACACGAACGTACACAAACGTACACATTCCTGTTTCCGGCTTGTACCAAGCCCAGCCCTTTCCTCACATTTTCTGCTGAAACGTGCCACATATTTTGCTTGTATCTTCCCGTTATTTTCCTTTCTCTTCTCTAATATGCATTTTCATCGTGCTTATGTGAGCTCCTGCTCTTGGTTCAGTTTTCTGACCCATGGTTTTTCTCTGCCGAAAGTCTACTTTCCTTGCATTTGTTTATTTTCTATAAAATATCACTTTTTCTAAAATATCAATTTTGTTTGCATTTTACTTTCCCTTTCTGAGCCGCATTTTATTCGGCGCGTGGTTGTGAGAACGTACTAGTTAGCTTTTTTTCTTCTTGTTATTTCACCTCCAATTTTTCTTCTCCCTCATCTACTGACGTACAAGCTCACAACCTGTAAAATTCCCTTTCTTCTACCGAGAAATCTCCATATGAACCCTATTTTATTTCTTTACTGCCCGTGATGAAATAACATCCCGCGCAGCTGCAGTTGTTAAACTACTTTATATCGAACATTCCGAGGCACTCGTTGCGCCGTCTCTCATAACTTACCGAGATCCGCGTAGGCAGGTGAGGCCCCTCGGTCTCTAGGAAAGTAAGCGACGGCCGGCTCATCTCGCCTTGCCCTCTTCCTGGCGCCCTCCTCTCCCCTCCCCTCCCGCCTAAGACGCTCATTTGCCTGCTAATGAGCCTGAAGTTCGCTCCTGTCCGCCCCCGCGTCGCCACGAGGTGAGTGCTGACATTTCAGCCCCTGCCTCGCACCTCCCCGCCCCAATTCTCTCCCCCTTCTCTGTCGCCTAATTCCGACGCTTTTCTGTTTGTCAACGGCGGCGCCTCCTCGAGCTCTCTCCCCTCTGCCGCTCTCCCCTCGCTCGGCGCCGCTAAGTAAATTACGTCGTATATTCGGTCCATTTTCATATCTCCTTTCTTTGCCTTTTAAAATTCATCCGACTCCCCCTCCCCCTTTGGGGATGTTTAGACAAGAAGAAGCAGTCTCCGCTTTTTTTCTTCTTTCACGCCCTCCCCCCTTTATTTCCACTTCCGCAACACGACCCTCGTCACCTATCTCCATTCTTTCCCCCTTCATACCCTGTCCATTCTCCTTTTTCCTTGAGCAACTCAGTCAGCTTCTTTCCCATCTCCTCTTTTACACTGGCAAAATTGGCTCAGTGCTTCAACTGATTTCACTGTAGTCCCTCTGACCAGGAGGTTCTAGGTTCGAGTCCCCACCGTGGCAGGATTTGCTACACTAGCTTGTCAGCTAGGTCGAATTCAGTCGCTGCCTGGACGAAAATTCGAGCGGCCGGCTGCTCTGATCGGTAATTGTCTGTGGTCTCTCCGATCAAAACCAGGCGAATACCGGAGTAGTACCCTAACAAACGGGTCATGGACCGCGCGCGATCTTTCCTACCTCTTCCTCACTCCTTACACACACCTACAATAACATGCACTACACTACCACACATGCCGGTAGACCGGTCGGGGCTGAGAGCTTGTTCTGGCTGGGGCGGTGCATCCCTGGTTGGAGATACCTGGTTCAGGGAAATCCCGCTAGTCGACAGTAGGTCGGCGCCGGATCTCGCCATCCAGCGGGAAAATATCTCCGACACCTGTAGATGAAAAATCACGCACTACACTTACGTGACCTCTGTAGTTGACGTGCCCGGAATCACGAACAATCAATCAATCAATCCTCCTTCACTTTTCCGTCTCCACTCGCGCCAATCGATTTTCCTCTCCTCCACTTATTTTCTCTCTTCCTCCCCTCTCCCTCTCTCTCCTTCTTTATTCACTTGTCTCCCGCCGCCGCCGCTTGTAGTGCTTGAGCCGTCAATGCGTGAAGATGTTGTCTGCGACTTAAAATTCTTTTTCAGGTTCCCCCTCTTTTATTGACTCTGGGAGAGTTACCTAGTGAAAATCAAACTTACTAAAAAGTCTGAAATTATTAATTTGTAATTCATACGACTTGAGAATAAAATAAAGTAAAAAATTGTGAAAATTTCTCCCTAGAAATACGTTTCTCTATAGCGCCAATTATCTTAAAAGGAATTGAATATTCCCCTTCAATAACTTTTTGTTAGAGCATAGGCGTAATATATTCACCAGTAAGTTATAATTTTTTTGGAATATGCAATATTGCAGAGCCCTTTTCCTTTAGCATTTATCTTGGGAAAGATTTTTCAGCGACCCTTAAAATACGCATAATGTTGATACTAGCCATAAGCGGTTAAACGGTTTATCCTTAGAAATACATGCGTTTATTGGAAACCACGTACACCTATTGCTCTGCTTTTCTATATATTACAATTAGCCTGGTTCAGGCCAAGCATGTTAGGGTAGGATTTGACTAGGCATACAGATTAGAATAGATAAATTTTGTCCTGGGATTCTGACAAGTACATTGGTCTTCGATGACAATCGTACCCACGAACAGGCATGAAAGTACACGATCCATACGCGTCAAGGCGAAGTTCATAAGACAAGGTGTCGTATGTGGGCAGAGTTGTTGAAAGTCGCCCTAAAAATAGGAACCCTTCACCCATTGTGTTACGAAATATAGGGATCTAGGTCGCCGACGACCGGTTATGGATTGCGTGAGTGATTAAAAAGAATATTACAGACATCTATCTCACGAAAGAGAACTTTACAGAACTCTAATATACTAGTAATTGAATTACTTATACTCAAATTACATCCTATTTTTTAATTACGTATTTCTGCAGCACCTTGTGCCTAAAAGTTTGTTTAATAATAACTGAAATTTATCACTGTAACAAAATTTCAAAAAGTGACGTAATTGGTCATATACTTGTTGTCAATTCTTTTCTCTACAATTTTCACATTGGAAAGTATTTATAAAAAAAAAGATATCAGTTTAAAAATTATATTTTAACATTCAGTATACCATTACGAGCAACAAAAATCTATGTTTTATAGATTAGTGAAATATTGTGAGATTTGCACAAGCCAAATCGTATTTTAAGGTGTGGGTATTGATATGCTTAATGAGAAATCTCTTTAGTAGTTATAGATAAAATATTAATTTGAAAACTTTACTTGTTTCATTTATCAATATATCAAATATAAACATTGATGTAAAATACAGAATGTTACAGTTCTTTATGAAAATCATTGCTTAAAGTACAATGAGTACAACCTGAGCTTATTGCGTAATATGTATTTTAACAAACTCAGCACAGACTTTGTTGGTTTTCACATTAACCTAGATTTTACTTCAAGTGTAACCTTTCTGTTCCTTCTGCAACTAAATATAGTTTATATGTATACTATGTTAACGCAATGTGAAAAGCTTCTAAGCAGGGAGATTTGCATGATTTTCTCTCCATTACACACATAAATATTTTGATCTTAAAAAATTAAAAATTGTTTGTGAAATTTCTATATCCTTTAATTGTTCTTCTCACTTACAGATTTATATTTTCATTAAATGTTATTTGTTTCTTCAATTTTTTCTTAAATAACTATTTGATACTAAATTTTAATTTGACTATTTCAAGAAAAAATAGAACTTCTGCATTTGAACAATTTCACCAGTAAACACTATACCATTACCAAGGAAATGTTACGTGTTTTAGTCATTATTTTTTTAAAGTAACTGTATATACCCAAATGTATACAATTCAATGCGGACAACTTATCGGTCACCGAAAATCAGTCTCCGAGCAAAACGCTAACTCAGCCCCAACGAGTTAGAATATTCTACATAGAGTTACGAAACAATCAATCAGTGAAACTAACAAGTTCCATCTCCCTTGCACTGTTCGAACGCTCACGAGAACCTGGTTTATCGAGGTCACTCGAGGCTTCTCAAATGACCCCACGGCCGCGAAGAACGGACACCAGGGTGCGCAGGTGACTGCATGTTTCTCCGACCGTCGTAGGCTCGAGGGTCCACTTGGTCGTCTTCCGAGAAGATAAATTGTCCGCCCTGTAGAAGAAACACCTTAGCAAAATTACGTGTTCTTACTCATAAACACCTTATTCTAGTGCATGTTCAACACTAGCAAAAACTTGTGTAGTTGATGTGTGTCCACTTTTGGGAAAAGCATTATCTCCCAAACATGTACTTTTAGTTGTCGCGCGGGCCGCAGAGCGGGGCGGGGCGCTGCGAGCGCTTGCGGGAGCCTGAGCTTGCTGTTTTCACGTTGCGTTGTCTGTTTTTTGTTTGTGCCTGCCCGCCCGCCCTGAACGCCCTGTGCCCTGCCCTGCCTGATCGCTCCGCCTGTCTCGCCTCGCCTCGCACTCACCGCAGAGTTGCCCTACTCCGCGTTCTCACCTGAACCCGAGGTGCTGGCAGGTCAGTCCATCGAGATGAGCGCGCTTGCACTGCCTGTTGCCCTACAGGGCTGCTGTGTGTGCTGTTTCCTTATGATGTCTGTGTGATTGCTCCACATGCATGCTTCTCCCCCTCATACGCTTTCTGTGTGCACGTGTTCATAACTTGTGTGTCCTCTTTTCATTACAACTTTTTATAATATTTTTTATGTGTACATCACTGTGCTTAAACCTGTCCCTAAATTCAGTTTCCATTCGGTCATGTCCATAAAACAGTAAGATATAGTTTCTGCGTTTGATTTTTGAATAATATAAATTTGTTTTTTAAGAGACCCACCATTTCAAATTTTGTATGTACTATTGTCATTAGAAACTGACAAACGTTTTGGTTAGAGATCAAGAACGTACTTTTCTTCTTGAAACAAGTGCATTTACACTTGGATAGCTGTGTAGTCTACTCGATTTTTTAACTTATTAACACATGGTGTGGTGTACTGGTTCAGTGTATGGAGTGGAGTGTGGAATGTGGTTGTGTGAGTGCTCTGTTTCGCCGCGCCCACTCACTGGCGCGCCGCCACGTGCCCTCCGCCCGCAGTTCGCTCTGGAGACTTCAACGCGCGAGTGGGCCAGGAACGAGGCTTCCCTAGACAGGCAATGCGACATAGACAACGAAACATCGATGCTCAAAATATATCGTCCAAAAACCATCCAGGTTTATAAACATCGATATTTTCAAGTTCCTTCAATATCCTTGAACCTTAAATTTGTGCGCAACAAAATATAATTTAACAGTTGCACGGCATATTATAAGTAGTATTTATTTGAAATTCAAAGATAAAAACGCCTTTTTAAGTGCGAAATACAAACAAATTAAAGGAATACTAGGTCATTAAAAGCATCTCGTGCAACAGATAGTAGTGAATACGAACCGGGTTAGTTTGGTTCGAGCACAAACGCATTGGTACCATCAGTTACTATTTCATATTTTAATTTTTACAAATTTGTGATTATGAGTATTTTTCATTCACGAACAAAACATCGAAAACGTACAACCGTCGATCCCCAAATATAGATTTTTAAAAAACATCGGCTTGAATATATCGATGTGTATATCGATGATGTATCGATGATATATGAATATATCGATGATATATCGACATTACTATTTTTATAGGAACATCGATGTTTTCAAAACATCGACATCGATGTCATTTCCCTAACGCGAAGATGTTCCTAGATGAAAGTAGGGAATATATTTACTTCGATAAATGAGTGTCAAGATTCTGTAATTTTTTTACTAACGCCAAGTTTCTCTTCCTTAATACTTAAATATTTCTTATATTATAAAATATAAATAGCCGTTTGAGTGAACTATCTAGTAATCGGTATTGAAATTAAACAAAGGTTTTTAAGACTAATTTGAAGAGAAAATACTTATGTTTGATAACTAATTATCCAAATTAATTGCGGTTCTGGCCGATTAAAATAAGCAAAAATTTCTATTATTGAAATAATGTTCATATATTAGGAGTAAGTACGTACACGTGAAAAAAATAGAGTTTATAAATACAAAAGTAACAAATATTAGGTACGAAAACTATAAGTACTGTATTATTTAAAAAAAATTAAATTATTTACTGATGAAGGTTCATTACAAACATACGAATTAAAATTTCGTATCAACAATGTGTCAATATATTCCCTATTTCAGCTGAGTTGTTTCAAAATGATTGCGTTACATTGAAGGACTAACTCGTTTCCGTGGGATAAGGTATATAAAATATCTACATATTATTAATTTTGACATTATTCTTATCTGCCAAAATGGTGAGCTGGGGTAATTTGGGTAAATTGGGGAAAACGAGATCCAGATAATTGGAGTTCAACTGTCTTAACTAAAAGAGAAGCCTACTCCTGAACCACTGTGCAACGTCTTTGACGCTCCCGGTTAGCGACGCGGGCGGAGTGTGTGGCGTGGCGCGGCGCGGCGGTCCGTGACGCGTGCGCGTTGGCGCGGCGTGTGAAGGGCGGCCGGGGCTCGGCTGCCTGCTCTCCACGGGGCTGTCGGCGACGGTGTGGCGTGTTGTGTGCGCAGAGCCCGAAGTGCGCGACATGGAGGTCATCGCCCAGGGCAAAGTGGGCGGCGTCAACGGGGCGGCCGCCGCCCCCGCAGCCGCCCCCGCCGCCGCCGCGCTGCTCGCCCTCGCCCTCGCCACCGCCTCCGCCTCCGCCCTCCTGCTGCTCCCCGCCACCGCC
This sequence comes from Acheta domesticus, assembly GCA_031308135.1. Classification (NCBI taxonomy): domain Eukaryota; kingdom Metazoa; phylum Arthropoda; class Insecta; order Orthoptera; family Gryllidae; genus Acheta; species Acheta domesticus. The sequence continues at coordinate 132,077,946 of JAHLJT010008756.1, read as the reverse complement.
ACCACCGCCTCCGCCGCCGCGCTGTTCGGCGCCAGGTGAGCAGGTGAGTCGCTCAACTTATACGTATTCATCCAAGGAAGTGCCGTTTGTGCTTGGAAATATTGGCTGAATTCATGAAGCCGCTGGGTCTGAAGAATGGTGGGAAGGGAGGATCGAGGAAGTCGGGTTGGGGAGGGGACTGACAGGACGGGAGGAAGGGGCAGGAGGGAGGAAGGAAGGATAAGGTGGGGAAGGGGCAGTGAGGACGGGAGGACAGGGTAGGAAGGAGGGAGGAAGGGAGGACGAGGCGAGGAAGATATGGCGAAGACGAGGGGACGGGCAGGAGGAATTCATCCAGAAATTTCCAGAGCACAGGGATTCTGTATTTCTAACCGCGAGAGAAAATTAGAATTAATGGAAATATTTGTAGAGCAGCGGAACAAACTGTATTATCTGCATTACAGCTTGGCGCAAGAAGGTTTTAATTCAAAAGGTTACTACCGGTACCGGCAAGCCCCACCAAGTGGATTGGCCCCACTGAAGTAAAAATTAGCATTTTGAGTTAACACCTTTTGCAGTAAGCGTGTGTAGTCCTTACACTTTGAGTTTTTGGTTCACATATGTACTTCGTATTATATTACTATTTACATATTGATGTAAATCAGTGCCAGTTGTGTGAAGTGTCTGCAAAAAACACGAGCTAGAGAAGGTTTAATCAATTTAATAAAGTGGCATTGATAAAATCATGGAAATAATTAGTTTCTCTCTGGTTGAAATAAATGAAATTCTGAAAAAGTATTTTTTATATTTACGTGTTAAATAATAACAGATACATAAATACATGTTACATAAATATATGTAAAAAAACAGGTTTTCTAAAGTTGTGCGAACGCAAGAAAGTAATGGGGGTTTTTTCTCCTCCGATAATTCTTAGTTAATGGTCATTGAACCTGTGAGGGGAGATATGGAAGGCAATATTATCACCAATGTATGGACACAGGTTTTAGGAAAAATTTCAGTTAAAGACAATTGTTTACTGAAATGTTCTTTTAGAATAAAATATTTTAACTTGAAATTATTGATTCTTGAAAATATCCTCTTGAAGCAGGAGATTTAAATGTAGTTTATTGAAAAAACAATTAATGTAAATGCGTCAATTAAAAAAACGAATATTGAATAAAAGAGAAAAACATCTCAGTAGTGTTACGATAATCAAAACAGGAGCTTGCTTTTGAAAGCTTATTCTGTAACGAACGTTCACACTGGGACATTGTCTCCAATCTGATTGGATGTAGGATGCGCAGAACACGTATGAAAACAAATATTCCATTCAGATACGTACCTCAAAGATGCCCTCAATAGCTACACGGGTGCATGGGAATGCAATCTTCATTGAAAACACGGCAGAGAATGGAGCGGCGGTTCGCGAAAAGCTGTCAGCGCATCACCGGGGGGACGAGCGTTCGCACCTGGATAATAGGCTCTCCCGCGCCAGCGAGAAGGTGCGCTAACGCAAACACTCGCTCGTGCGGAAAACAATTGCGAGCCGCTTAGCGCGTCCTTTTTGCGAGCCGGACGCCGCCGCCACCGCGGTGGGCCTTTGATGAGCGGGAGACGGGCCAATCAAAACGACCGGACATCCGCGGCGCGGACTGGCGGGGGGGGAGGGTCAGAAGAATGGGGGGAAGGGGGAGCGAGGAAGGCGGGTTGGGGAGGGGACGGAGAGGACGGGAGGGCGGGGTAGGAGGGAGGAAGGGAGGATAAGGCAGGGGAGGACAGGGTAGGAAGGACGGAGGAAGGGAGGACGAGGCGAGAAAGGGACAGTGAGAACAGAAGGACAGGGTAGAAAGGAGGGAGGAAGGGAGGACGAGGCGAGGAAGGGACGGCGAAGACGGAAATGGGAAGGGAGGACGAGAAGGGGATGGTCGGTGGGGACAGGAGGACGAAGCAGGAGGTAGGAAAGGAGGATGAGGCAGAGAAGGGACAGCAAGGAAGGGAGGAGAGGGTAGGAAGGAGGGCGGAAGGGAGGACGAGGCGGGCTAGGGACGGTGAGGACAGGAGGATGGGACAGGAGGGAGGAAGGGAAGACGAGGCGGGGAAGGGACGGTGAGGACGGGAGGACAGGGCAGGAGGGAGGGAGAACGAGAAGAGGAAGGGACACGGGAGGATGAAAAGATGGGGCAAGAGGGACGGAGGAAGGGAGGACGTGGCTGGGGTTATGAAACAGTATGGATGGGAGGACGGGGCGGGAGAAGGAAGGCAGTATGCGGCGGGGAGGGGACAGATAGAACGGGAGGGGGAAGAGAGGAAGGACGGGGCGGTCAGCACGGGATGTCCGGGAAGGGGACGGAGGATGGGTAAGTGGGCGAGGAGAGGGAAAGGTGCTAATTAAACTGCATTGTGCCCCGCCACAAAGGGCGCGCGCCCATTGTCCGAGGGGGGCGTGGCGGGGCGGGGCAGGTGGCGCGCGCTTATTAGCGCATTCCGCTGGCGCCATCGCCCGCGTGCCGCCGCCCGCGCCGCCCGGGGGGCGACTTCTGTGGCGGAGTCGCTCTGCCCCACCCCCGCCCTATCGGGACCGGTCTATGGGTGACCCCCGGCTCCCGAGTGCCTTTCGACGTTGCGTTGCGAGTTTGGGGCTATCGACCCCGTTCCTGCCTCCGGGCCCTTTGGTTTGCCTGGGTTGATTGGGACCCTGACACAGAGAGCTTCATTGGAGGAAAGATTCTATGCGAGATAGGAAATATAAGTACTCAGTAAATAACAAACCTACGAAATGATACGTAAAATATATTAAGAGCCGGGCGGGGAGATGAGTGTGAATAAAATAAAATTGTTAACACACATTTCATCTTGTAGAACTGTTCACGCCAACATCGTGAGCTTTTTACGGCAGTTATTAATAATGTCGAAAACATGAACTGAACACTCAAGGGAGGGTTGTGAAAGGAATTGGGTGAACAATTCTTTATTTCACACACACACAATAATACTTTACCATAAAAATATCTGATTCTTTTACCTTTACAGTTTCACACCTAACGCGTGTGGAGACCACGCAATAATTATTTTTAATTAAAGATGTGATATTAGGTTTATATTTAAATAGATTATGTTAATTTCTCTCATAACTTAGAGTGGTAAACTTCGAAGAAGTGAGAAAACAGTAAAATCAAAACGTAAGCTGTGGAATCACTTAGACCAGGGTTGTCCAACTGGCAGCCATTTATTGTGACCCGCGAACGATTAGCAGTGAAATGTGAAAGTAACTTGCATCTACGTCGGGCGAAAACATAGAACAGCTAGCAGACGCGCTCTGTTGGGATCAACATCCTCTTGATGTAAAATTAGGTCAAGTTATGATTTAACAACTTTTTCTAGTAAATTCAAAATCATCACGTGTTTCACTGCGTTATGCATGTTATTACACCCGATATGCGGCTTCATATCACGCCCTCCCCCCGTCGTTTAAGAGCAGCCGGACAAAGAGGCGAGATAAACAGTACGGAAACGTCAGATGTGGTTCACCCGAGTAATGTAAATATGACTCGCAACACTATTTGATTTTATTTGTGGTTCTTAAGGCCTTGCTAGTTGGGCACTTCTGATTCAGACCATGATATTTATTATGTATATAGCTGTAGAATTTATCTTTATTCGTTTTCTTCAAGATTAAGAATGACAAACTATATATAGAAGAAATACGAATATAATTATTTCAAAAGCATAAGAATAACAACCCCATGACAAACAATTACAAAACAAGCAACAATATTGATTTAAATGAATAGAATAGTATTGCTAGGGCACTGGCGGATCCAGGGGGAGCCATTCCTCCTCCCCTAAAGGGGCTTCAGTTTTTGTTTACCTTCCTTTATTTGGAAAAATTGATTAAAATATTTATGTTTGAATTATGTAATTATTTAACCAATAATGTTGTATGGTGTTGTATCCACAGGACAAAAATAGTATACAATAAGGGGTCGTCCGTCAATTACGTATCGTTAAAGGGGGAGAAAGGGGCTCTGAGGCAGCGTTACGCTGCGTTACATATAGGGAAGTGCATTTCAAGGGGGGTATTGAAAATACTCGAAATTTACGTTACGTAATTTATGGACGGCTCCTAAGAAATGTGTACATTATTTAAGAAAAATCTACGATGTCCCCCCGCCGTAAATGATCGTCTGGACCCGCCTACTCTCTCAGTCTGAATCAGTGAAAAACTACTGATTTGCAGTGACTATTCATTGATGGTGTCAGTTATAACCCTGCCATTGACAATCAGTGATGTGAACTAAACAAATCAGTGAAAATCGTGTCCACTTTTTGAATCAGTGAGACTTCACTGTTTGAATCAGTCAAATCTGTGAAAACAGCAGCACGTGAACGACTGAACGATCAGTGGGTGATGGTGGCGCGGCACTTTTACCACTGACGACCAGTGAAATGCTGGCAGTCATTATGAAAAGGTTCTCATATTCGCTGATCGTCAGCGAAACAACATATTTCGACTGAAGATATCAGTGACTTCGGCTCTCACTGATTGAATCAGCGATAATTTCACTGATTCATATTCAGAGAGTAGGGCTAGGGTTAGCTGAGAGGGCGTGAGCGTGCTGGACTGAACAGCGCCGCCTCTGTGTTGCAGCCTGCGCTGGCGGCCGGACGCAGCGGGTCCTGGCAGCTCCAGGAGGGCGGGGCTGAACAGCGGGCGACCGACCACCGCCCGCATCGCCCGCCACCGCCGCCGCCGCCGCCCCTCGCCCGCCCACCCGCCCCCGCCGGGCGGCAGCGGTGACGCCCGCGACCACGCCCACCGACCGGAGAACCGCGCAGCAGCAGCAACAAGAGCAAGCGAGCGAGCGGCTCGGCGAGAAAAAAAAGAGAGAAAGTGTGTGCAAGGCTTTATTTTTACATTGCGAGTGCGAGCGACACGGCGCCGCCTGGGCGGCCGGGTCGCTACGGCCGGCAAGGCTTTCCGTGTTTTCTAAACAGAGACAATCCTAAACTAACCCTAAGAAACAGTTTTATATTTTTCTCCTACGGGTGAGACGAGCCGCCTACGGGACTTCTGTGGAAGCGAGGCGGCCGAAAGCGCGACTCGGCCAGGCCGAGAGCACAGACTGTTTTGTATCTGAACAAGGTGACAGCGTCGGGCGCGGTCGGCCCCGATCGACTCCGAGTGCGTCGAGAACTCGCGTCGGCGCGGGGCGATAGATCGACGGGAGAAGAGACGCTGGCGTGTGGAACGCGTGTGGGAGCGCTAGGCCCCGCGGTGGCTGCTCTCTTGGGTCCAAATCAGTGCGGGAAGATGCCGAACGGGAAGGACAGAGGAGGCAGGAGGAGGAGAAAGAGAAGGAGAAACAGAAGGAGGACACTTACGTTGCGTTTCCCGGGGACTGTAGAAAATGTGACGCAAGGTCTCACGTAATGCTTTTACGGTAGTTCTAACATTTGGTGTGATTGGCGGAAAGATACAAATTCGAAAAGAAATGTAACCTCACATTTACTAAATACTATTTACCATCAAAGTAGGAAAAAAAACTGAAACAATATATGAGTTTGTGACGTCGGACAAATTAATGAATGAGACCTCTATATTTTGAAATTTAAAACATAGTACAAGGCAAAGATTGACGATTTACGTAAAATGTTTCGTTGTGATGTAAATAGCCAAACACTTAAGAATCCTTTAACAATTTATTCTCGCGCGAAGATTTTGAACCTCTTTATAAACAGCTTAGCTCCGGACATATTTCTTCGTGAGCAAAGCTGCAAGCCCAACAGCTATGAAAATATGTAAAAACTCTGTGTTTCGTCCTCAGAGAATACAGAGCTACGGACGTGGAGCTTCTTCCAGGAACATCTCCTGAAGATTGTGCTGACTAACGAAACGTCACTTGCTGATAATTCCTAAAAAAAACTCCATAGTGCATCTGATGTGCACCAGTTCGATGGCACTCCTCTCAGAACGAAGGTTGGCCTAGGTGGTTTCCTTTCGTCACTGTTTCACCGGCGAAAACGCAACACCTATTCACCTCTTATGACTAGTACTAATATTTTTGGATACTTCGTAGTTTTCATGCCGTAAGTGGTCTGGGCCAACGCCGTTGTGGGTCAACTGCATGATCCGTAAGCAATTTTCAAACTTCTTCTCCTTTCTCTGTCGCATTGCGCACCTCCTGACTAGCTCAACCTGTGTCCCGAGCTAACTAGGCTCGCCTTGGCACGGCCTCGGCCAGATTCTCACTCCGTCTTACCTCTGCCGCAGCAAATGTGTTTAACAAGGAGAGGGAGTTGAAAATCCGCCAGATGAGTGCGTAATTACGTCTTTAAATGCAGCACTGTGCAAATTCAGACATTGAAAACGTGTTCTGTTTTAAAATTGAAACGGTTTTGATGTGCTTCGCTGTTGTGCACAACAAATTTTGTAGTGAAATGAAACTTTGGGCTACAGCAAACGGAGTCGTGCCATACATCTCGGCTTTTGATGGAGCGCCGGTGTAGTCTGATTTGCATCATATTGTCATCAGCTCATCGTATTGTGAGGTTTTCTAAAGCTGAAAAGAACATTCAGCATTGAAGGCCCGATATGTTGGCAAACCTGCTCATGGCGCGACATTGCCCCGACAGGCGAGATCAATCAAATTACGTTTAACACCTTATTTCATGGGAAACTTATCCTTTATCAAATTATTAAGATTTTTCTAATTCTGGGGAGTTTTTGCACGCCCTTGCGAGCAGCAATTTACTGCAATCTCTATCTTCTGCGCATGCGCTGATGCAAAAAACTGATGCGAAACTTGAACTGCGGAGGCGCAGAAGATCGATAGTGCTTTCGATTGCTTTCACGTTCGAGGGTGCAAAATCTCCTTACTTTCTTGGGCAAAATGAAAGAACAAGTACTAAGTACACGTGCAGTACTGTGAACTCTTGCTAGGTAGACTATTTGAAGACTGAGCCACACGAACGCCGTCTAGCGGATTTTGCACTGAAGTAGAGCGTTGGTGAACGATGGAGTAAGAGCAACCTGACCTGGAGCTGGCCTTGGTCTGACCTAGGCAAAGGTCTCAGAGCGCATGCGCGCACGTAGTTGCCGTGACGGCCGAGCGCCACCGTCGCATCTATTTTTTCGAAAAAATTTGAAAAGCTCGCTGTTGTACCCGCGCTACCATTTAGCTGTTTCGTGTTAAACTAAGATAGCATAAGGTGTATAATGGAATGTGAAGTTGATTTATTTATGTTTATTCTTTGTGTCAAACCCTGGGGACCGAAATCCAAACAGTGTGTTGTGTGTGTCGTCAACTGTCGCAGACTCCGATTGCCAAGTGTTTTTCCCGCCCGCGGTACACATGCACCCGAGAGAGTAAATAAATTGTTTGGACTTGATGAGAGAAAGCAGGAAAGAAGAGATTGGTTCGTGTTTTCTCTCTTCATTTAATGACTGAGGATTGTGCCTCATTTCTTCGATGTTAGATCTAGAGAAATCCTTTGTAAAATATTTGTGTATGACTGCATCCTCACTTTTTGCTGTTTACTCTCTCCGGGTGAGTGTCAACCGATATGATACTGTAATCTCATACTACTTAATTAAGTGTGCTTCTTTCGAAACAAAAGTGTGAACCCATCAGTTGCAAGTTTGTATTAAATGTGCAGTTAAATTTAAAAAAAACAAACCTTTTTAATGGAATTGAAATGTAATGTGAATATAAAGTGTTTATATTGTATTTATATCTGTGTTTACTTTATTTGATCCCTATTAGGTTGGTGATATGCAAGAAGAGGTAAGTGACATGCAAGAAACTCAGAACAAATATCTTTAATTATCATTATTCAAAGAATACAACTTTTAGACGTTTCAATACTTTTGAATACCGAGAGGGGGAAAATACCAAAAGAGAATCGTGGCCTATACATGTAGGGGAAGGTCGGGTGGTATCGGCCACCTTAGCTTTAACCATGATTTCTTAATTAAGGTTAGTTAAAATTATTCGTAAAATACAGAATATGAAATTTCAATCTCTTATTCACCCACTCTATTAAAGCATTTGGTTTGAAAGTAAAATAATATGATTATTTGAGGATAGTAAAAATTGTTGATAATTTACTTGACTGAAAAGTGGAGAGTGGTATCGGACCATTAAGTAAGTCATGGTAAAATAATTTTAATGGAGTTTTTTTAGAGCAACTCATCAAAGAAACGCTCACTATTGAGACAAATATTTCATTGCTTAACACAAAGAAACTAGTGGTGCTACAGAATGGCACAGACTTTCCCGTGTTAGTTTTCTATTTTCCTGGGTCTTCGCTAGCTATTCGGAATTGCCACATACTCTTTCTTGCCAGCTACCATCTATCATCGCCAAAAGTACATTTTTTTGTCATTTTCTTAATTTTTCGGTTTCCTATTGGTAGAACAGAAACATTAATTTTAGAATATTAAAGAACACAAAAACCTTGCCGTAAATGGCAATTTTCTTTTAAAAATTATGTGCCGTTTAAGAGAAAATGGCATTTTAGCACTACTAAAAATGCGAAATTTGAAGCTCATTTTCACAGAAAATTTTTGAGTTTTCAAAATACTTTATTTGAAGTTATTTGAAGCACTTACACTCACAAATATAATCATCTTTACAAATTGCGGATAATGTGCATATGTGAGAGATCTTTCAAAAAATTTATATTTTTATAATTTTTGAAAAAAAACAAAAAAAGACTCAAAATAAACTACACGCTATACTAATGAGTGTAATTAGCACTATCCTTTACAAAAGTTTCAAGAAAAAAATTGCAGCCATATACGAGAAAATGACGTTTGAGCATTTCTGAAAATGCCGAAAATTGAGCTACTTTTCACAGAAAACGGTAGTGTTTTCGAGAAACTTTATTATATTTACGAGTATATATACTTTAAATAATATTAAGTAATGTAAAAAAATCGCCGATAATGTAAATATTAACAACGTGAGAGACAAGTAAAAAAATTTACATTTTGGTAATTTTTGAAAAAAGCAACCGATAGACCAAAATGGCTTTTATGTCATTGATAGAGTACATTTACCACTATCCCTACCAAAAGTTTAAAGAAAAAATTTGGAGCCGTTTTTGAGAAAATTTTGTTTTTGTAATTATTTAAAATTGCACATATTGCACGCAGTATTGCACGAAAACTACCAAAATTGTGAAAAACATTTACATGACCTTTATTAAAGAACTCAATATGCAGAACAAATTTTATTTGAAGAAAAAATCTCTATCTTCAATTTTGTAGCTGGAGAAAGACGCCGAAAAAAATTCAAACTTTCACAATTTTCGAAAATTCAGAGCTGTACGTGAAAATCGGACCTATGCCATGTTAAAAAGTGTATTTTCCTCTATTCATACAAGAAATTTAAAGAAAAAATTTGGAGCCGTTTTTGAGAAAATGTTGAAAATCCCCTGGGGGCTTCATATAAAGTACCCCCAAATTTTAAAGAATCTTTTTCAAAATCACAAAGCTTTGACTAGAATCAGATCGACTGGGGAATATCAATTTTGAAGAAAATCCACCGAACGGTTTAGGTGCTAGCGTTGACCACAGACGGACAGACGGACGGAATGCCGTCAATCGCTTTTTAAGTATAAAGAAGCAACAAATCATGGATTTTGACCACACCACGAGATAGAGGATTTGTTTTTCTTAATTTAGCAACTAGTTTTATCCACTTATTCGTTTTCACGGCCCGGCAATTAATTTTTTTCCGCCGAAAATTGGCCATTTTTTCGCGCAGCATTACATAACTTTCCCTATACTACGTATATCACTCCGTGTATACGTACGTATATGGGAAAGTAAAAAATGAGTATTCGGTTACATGGGAAAAGAACAGTTCTTGAATTAAAAAAAAAACTGAACTATTATTTTCAATTTATAACTTCACAACTATTATTTTTGAAGAGTTTTTCTTCTGAAATGATCTTCATAATGGCTATCTTCCCATTTCCCGCGAATTTTACTTATAGTTTCCTGAAACACGGACAAAATCCTCATTAGTATTCGAATTTCACCTCCTAACAACCTACACAGAAGAAATACAGAAAAGTGAACAGTAGGCGAAGAAGTAACTGTCGGGTATCATCCGATTCTACTTTGTCCAATACCACCCTCATCCTTCTCCTTCATAACCCTCATCCTTCAAAAGAATACAACACAGGTATAAATTGTACAAACAAGCTTGTACTGCTGGAACGTAACAAATGCACCTAAGTAAACATTACAGTCACAGTAGAATGTATTTAAACTTATCTTAAGAAAAGTTTCAAAGCTCCAAAGTTATCTTTGTACATTGGTCAGCATAAAAAACGTAATGCGTGTGTAAAACGTAAATAACCAAACTGATTAATGTTCTTACCTCATATGGCGTACGCAGAGCTAATTCGTGTCCAGGAACACACTGACAGTGTAGCACGCTCTACCACCAATGCCCAGTTCCCTAAACGTCCGATATCACCCGACCTTCCCCTACAGCTCTCTACAAGGATCACTTCCAGCTTCCAATGTTCACAATATATTCTTACTTTTCAATATTGACTCAGTTTTATGTAACAAATAAAAGTTTTTTAAAATGTATTTTCTTCCCGCTCGACTTTCGTCTTTCGGAGATTTTGACGGGTACAATGTTACACACAATGAATTAGAGCAAAAATGAATTAGGGCATCCTAAGGCAAATACGTGTCTCGGTGCAACCCTTTACTATTTTTAAAATTTTATATTTGAATAACTGTACTGAGGGAAGATTTGTATTTATTGTATAGAAGTGTAGGGAGAGTTTTTGATGGAAAAGGAGGCAAATGATTTCATGTATCAGGGTGAGCGAAAGAGATCTTTGGAGAATCTCGATCTAATGCGTGAAGGATCTAATGCGTAATGTACAATTCATGTACATTACTCTACAACACTTTGCCAGAAGACATTACACGATTAAATTCGATAGAAAAGTTCAAGTCCCAAGTAAAATCTTTTCTGCTGCATAACTGTTTCTATACAATTCGAGACTATACCGAGCATCAAAAAGAAAAGTAGCATTAATTTTAACAATGATAGTTAATGTTATTATTTATCATTTGGACTGTATAATTCTAAAGAACCTGTAACAAGTATTGTACCACAGTTTCTGGGTTGATGGCCCCCATCTCGATCAGGTTTTTCGCCCAGTTTCCCTGATCCTTGAGCAAATGCTGAGATGGTCCCTTGTTTTGCTTCTGGACATAAATGTAACTTCATTATTTGTGCACGTCTTCTGAATTTCAGTGGGAAATATAGTTATTCAAATTATCGTTTTCATATTATCGCGGCAAAAAGTATTATTCTTTCATGAAGAACATGAGGGTTCAGGGCAGGAATTTATAGCTAATTTACTTTTGAAAATATATTTTATTATATAGGAGCGAATATTTTGTCAACAAAACTCGAAAAAAACCTCTCATTTCTGTATTCAAAATTCGACTAGAATATGGTTTAGGATAGAGACCACAGAATTATGAAAACGTGCACAAAATTCACTTCTCCCCATAGCTCGTCATACGCAGTTTTTAACTGTTTTTTGACGTAAATAAATAAATAAATAAATAAGGATAATATGCGTTTTGACCGAGGTTGAATATTGGAGTGTGAGGACATGCTAAGAGGAACGAATTATATTTTTTAGTGGTTTGCGAGATGAATTCTGAGAGGAGAGGTACTTGAAGCTCTCGGTAGATTTGCGAATTGGAAATGAACCAGGGTACTTTCAAGGTTTGTCTTAAATATTTGTTTTGGATTGTCTGTAATTTGGATTGGTAGGTGCAATGTTGCACCATATTGGACAAGCGTATGTCTTTGTGGGTCTTATTATCGTTTTATAGATGAGCAGCCCTGTTTCTACACTAGGGTGGAATTTCTGTTGATAAACGCGTATAATTTTAAATTTTTTGCACGTGTCTTATGGGCTGTTGATTAATGTGCCAGAGAATGAGAAAGCCAGAGAATATCGGTGTTATTTATTCGTAAAGGTGTAGGCGAGGGAGAACATTGAGTGTGAATATTTTTTATTGTGATTTTAAGGGGTTAATTTTAATTCTCCATTTTTGGTCCAGTTCGTATAAGTGTAGCATCGTATGTAATCATTAGCTAAGTTGATATCAGTATGTGAAGTGAAAATAGCTGTATCATCTGGAGGGGTGTACTTGCTTCGTGTGGAATTAGATAGTCTGCTGTAAAGATTGAGAGCAGTGTTAGTGAAAGAACTGAACCTGGTGGGACCCCTCAGATAAAAGTTAGAACTTTCGACCGCTGAAGAAATCACAAATTTCAGTTTAGTAATTTCTGTGTAACCGGTAAAGACGAACCTCATATGAACCAGTATTTTTTTGGAATTAAATTACCACACATAACTTCGTATTGCAGTTTTGTATAGAGTTTCATAATACAGCAATATTGTTTTGACAGAAATGGATTTGATTCTAGAAAATGTCAGTGAATCGAAAACGAAATTAAAAGTATTACAGCATTTTAATTCTTTTTTGTAAACAAAAAAGTGTTGCGATAATGATCGGTAATAGATTTATTGTGTCCGCATAGAGAGAGAGCGAGAGAGTTTTTTCTTACTAGAGTTGCTTCATACAGAGCGTGCGTATATTTTATAGAAATAAATACAAAGTATATGATGCCCAATTTGAAACATACATAATCAGTAGGGTATTTTGATGACCTAAAAAGTTGCCAAAAATGATGAATAAAATATTTTTAAAATGTTTTTAAAATGCCCTAAAAGCAAAGAAAAAGTATGTAAAAATGTATCAAGACCATTAGAGATGAACTACTTTAGCTTTTGGATATATTACTGATGTCACTGAGCTTTATTTCTTTCGTTCAAGTGAACTCTTCTTGCAACGACCTTTTTACCGTTCTTTACTAGGAAATCTCTGTTTCTAGTTATCCCGAAATTGGCCGAACAATGTCGCTGATAGGTGACACAGGAACCTTAGATTACATACTCGGAATGGCTCACATTACAATTTCTGAGCTAAGAAATCGAATAGGCTAATGAGTATTTCTGTGGAGAACATTTGTTGCATCCAGAAAATATCGTTTGGAGCATACACAATTAAAGTGATTTAACCTTGCGGTGAGGGCAACTATTTTACTTACAAAAGCGGCCACGTACGTTGCCTCTAGAAAACAGTCTTTTGTACACTCAAAACTTCTATTATTTAATTGAAGAAGGAAGAATAAAAACCCAGAACTATCCGTTACATTTTTATTGGTAATACATTCTATAAATCACAAAAATGTGGCTAGTTTTAGATATAAAATAATAAATAACAAATTGTGTCAGAAAACCTTATAAAACAAAATATAACAGAGAAAAAAATCACTAGAAAACTGTTATTAAATAAAATCTACTGCCCTTAAATTTCAGAAAAGCATCTATCGGTTTTTATCAAGCCGTTTCCAGTAACTCAAAGATGCCTAATTCCATCTATTTCAGCCATTCAGCAAAGAAAAACCAAAAGCTAGTGGCACAGACTGGCCAAATGGCACAGACTTTCCCATATTAATTTTCTATTTCCTTGGGTCTTCGTTAGCTATTCGGAATTGCCACATCCTCTTTCTGCCAGCTGCCATCTACCACTGCACAAACTACATTTTTTGTCATTTTCTTAAGTTTTCGGTTTCCTATCGGTAGAACGGAATTATTAATTTTAGAATATTAAGGAACACAAAAACCTAGTCATAAATGGCAATTTTCTTTTGAAAATTATGTGCCGTTTTAAAGAAAAGTGCGTTTTAGCGCTACTAAAAATGCGAAATTTGAAGCTCATTTTCAAAGAAAATTTTTGAGTTTTCAAAATACTTTATTTGACTTTATTTGAAGCACTTACACTCATTAATATAATAATCTTAACAAATTGCTGGTAATGTGCATATTAAAGATGTGAAAAATATTTCAAAAAAATTAAATTTATATAATTAAAAAAAACAAAATAATAACTCAAAATAAACTTTACGTCATATTGAAGAGTGTAATTAGCACTATCAGTTACAAATGTTTCAAGAAAAAATTTGCAGCCATATATGAGAAAATGGCGTTTGAGCGTTTCTGAAAATGCGAAATTTAGAGCTACTTTTCACAGAAAACTGTGGTGTTTTCGAGAAACTTTACTTGACATTATTTAAAGCACATGTACTCTTAAATATAATAATGTGAAACAAATCGCCTCTAATGTAAATATTAACGACGTGAGAGACAAGTCAAGCAATTACATTTTTTCAATTTTTGAAGAAACAAGAGAATTGAGCAATGTAGCGTCTTCGTCATCTCATAAAATACATTAGGCACTATACTTACCAAAAGTTTAAAGAAAAAATTATAGTCGTTTTTGAGAAAATCTTGTTTTTGTTATTTTTTAGAATTGCACAAATTGCACGCAATATTGCACGACAACTACTAAAATGTTCAAAAAATGCACATGACAATGAAAAAACTCACTTTTGGACTACAAATTTTATTTACAAGAAAAATCTCTATGTTCAATTTTGTAGTTCCAGAAAGAGGCCGAAAAAATTTTAAACTTTTGCAATTTTCGAAAATTTAGAGTTATCCGTGCAAATCGGACCTATGCCTGCGCCCGGCAACGAATTTTTTTCTGGCGAAAATTGGCTATTTTTTCGCGCAGCATTACATAACTTTCCCTATACTACGTACCCATGTATACGTACGTATACGGGAAAGTAATAAGACTACAAGTAATAGGAAAAAATGAACAAAAAACAACTTTCATCATCTTTAATTTTGCTTATGGAGATCAAAAATACGTGTAAACGAACAATATGAATAAGTAAAATGTTCATTTGGAATACTAAATATACTTACACGAGTGGGCGCGGTAGAGCACGAAGTGCTGCAGTCAGAATCTTTTTATTTTCAAATCTTCTTTACAACTGATAGGGAGAAGGCAACGGAGCGGAGATTCCCGCATTTCGTTTATTCCGAACGAAATTTCGAACGAAAAACGAAATTCGCAACATTCTGTTGCGAAGTGAGAATCCGCTGCCCCGCGCCCGCCGGAAGTTTACAATGAATGAAATCAGCGAAAAATGCTTAAAAAATGATTTAATAGTAGGAACGACGAAAAATACAAAGAATTGGGTAAATTAAAATGGGTAAATTGCTTTTGTCATAACATAAAATTAATGTCTGTACTAAAAGACATTGTTCTAAATTGAAATGAAAAGATGACATTCCATTAAAATCCGCACTCTAGTAATCATATTTAATATCTCAATGTTATTTCAATTATTTCGTTCTGAATTTTACTTACAAAAATTAAAAAACGGCATTGAAAAGACTTCTCTTTATTATTATTGTTGTGATTATTTGGACTAATTCAATAAAACGAGATCGTTGAACTACGAAATTTTCAATCGTCGAGCTGTCGTCATCAAAAATGGCTTACGCAGACACATTATACAACAAATTATCTGTTATCAATTATCTGCTCCAAAGGAAAGTGACACCTGTTGAAAATTATCGCTATTCAAGCCAAAGACAGTGTTTAATTCAGCCGGCTGTCTTGTAACTTTACGAAATATTTATTAGGAAAAGTATACTATTCTATAAACGTTTAACTACATTTCATTTAACTAAAAAATGCATTGTATATAAAGTCTAATATTTGTAAATTATATAACACACATTCAATTATTTCTGATCTTGCAAAATACGTTAAACGCACATCCGCATCCGCTAAAGTGGTCTAGAAATGACTTAACTCTCTCTTTCTGCCTATTTCTCTATCAATGACTGTCAGTCTTTACCAAATGCGAAACCGAGAGAGGTGACTCAGTACATCAACTGATGTCATTGCAGCGCCTCTGACCGGGAGATCCTTGGTTCGGTCCCAACAGCGGCATTTTCGACACTAACTTGTCAGCTATGTCGAATTCAGTCGCTGCCTGGAGGAGAATTCTAGCTGCCAGCTGCTGCGATCGGTAGTTTTCCGTGATTTCTCCGATCAACACCAGGGGAATGCTGGAGCAGTATCCTAACAAATGAGCCACGGACCGCACGCGATTTTTCCTTTCCCTTCCTTGTCCTATCCCCCACCCCTTCCACACACACACCAATATGTACTACACTACCACACATATTGAGAGACTGCTGGTGGCCGATACCGGTTTGTGAAAAACCAGGTATCTCCACCGATGTAGGTCGGTGCCGGATTTCGACGTCTAGCAGGGTAAGAGTTCTGTCACCTCCAGAGCAAAATATGCACTACACATACAGGACTAAATGATTCTAGTAGTTGACGCGCCCGGAATCACTAACATTCAATCAAACCAAATATGAACAACTACTTGCTCAGAACAACGATCGCTGGACATATCCCAATTTCATTGAAAATATTAGTGTAGTTTCCTAGAAATTTCCATTGACGTAAAGATTCACATGGGGGCCGGTGTCCCGGGTTCAGAGCTCGAGGCCGAGAGGCCGTCCATCAGCCATTATCCGCTGCCGCCGCCATTGTCTCGACGCTGCTGCGCTCTGGCGGCGCGGCGCCGAGGGAGCTTATCGAGAGGGGCGAGGCGATCGGCGCGCACCGTAAATTTCTGCGGCCGCCCCCCTCCCCTCTTCGCGAAATTAATTACGCGTCGGACGCGGCGGCGGGGGGGTGATGGTGATGGCAATGGTGATAGAGGAGGATGCTCGCCATCCAGGAATCTGCCCGCAGAGAAACATGCGCTTGGTCCAGCTGCCTCGAATTCTGCAACGTCCTGGTGAGACGAAGCTAATTGTTGAAGGTATTGTGAGATTTCTACTCCCTTAATAAAGTGACAAGAGTTGTCTAAGAATCATAAGTTCCTTTGCTTAAGTACTATAACATTTCACCAGCTTATTTTTATCATTTTCATGAGAACGATTCTCCTTCTAAAAAAATAAAATTGAATTGTATGTTTGTACCAATTTGCACCCTTACGATTTCTTATTGAAACAATCCGTTTTCATTGCAACACTATTGCAATATCATTACTATTCAGTTTATTATTCTTGTTGTGAGTATTTTTACTAATACAATAAATTGAGCTAGGAAATTTTCAATCTCCTAGCTGTAACTGCAAGTCTTTACCCGTATGTTGAGGACAACGATTGCTGGATATACCCAATTTCCTTGAAAAACTAGTGTAATCTTCCTAGTAACTTTCATTGGTGTGAAGTTTCCTATCGAAAAAAGAATTCTAAAGTTTCTACAATAGAAACAGTTATTTTACTTGAACAATGTTATTTGAGTTTTATTTTAAATGTTAATTACATTTTCTCTGGAAAACAAATATATTAAGTTCATAACACGGGCTCACTTTTCACATGGATTTCCAGATTTTTTGGCATATTTTAAGAAGACGCAAAATTTTCCATAAGCGCCACTTTTCCTCTCCCATATTCAAAGTTCCGTCGCCAGTTTTTGATGGGCAAAAGCAATCAGTTAGTATAGTGCAGTATAGAGTGAGTGTGATTTTGAATGCGTCTAGATCTCCCTGATGGTATGATATTCCTTTCAACTCATTGTGTGTATTTTTGAAAAGGTAAACCTTCGTAATATGTTTACAAATGTATAAATGGTAATGTTCTTTTATAATATACAAATTCATGAAACGACTAGCAATGAGTTACTACCTTGTGTGAGAAATTATCTTGCCATTGTCATTGCCATTAGACGTGAAAACAACAAAAACTATATCTTAATTAATTTTAAACCTGAAAATTGTTCTACAAAAGAAACTAGGGGTACTACAGAATGGCTCTGACTTTCTGGGATTAGTTTTCTATATCTTTTGGTTCCAAGCGCTGCGATTTTGAAAACATTCTTCAAAATTTGCGGGTACTTTACATGAAGCTTCAAATTCTTTGCTGCAAATTTTTTCTTTAACATTTCTGATAAAAATAGAGAAAAATACACTCATTAGGGTAGCATAGGTCTTGTTCTCGCGGTTAACTCTGAATTTTCAAAAATTGCAAATGTTTGAATCTTTTCGGCATCTTCCTTCAACTACAAAAATTGAAGATAGAGATTTTTACTTCCAATGAAATTTGCTCTGTGTGAGTTCTTTCATTAAGGTCATGCAAATTCGTTTGAAAATTTTAATAGCTTTCGCGAAATATTGCGTGCAGTATGTGCAGTTTTAAAAAATACAAAAACAAGAGTTTCTCAAAAACGGCTTCAAATTTTCTTCTTTAAACATTTGGTAAGGATAGTGCCTATTGTACACTATGAAGTCTACATTAGTGGCGATTTGTTCACATTAATATATTTATGAGTACATGTGCTTTAAATACTGTCTAAGTTTCTCGAAACCTCGACTGTTTTCTGTGAAACCTAGCTCAAAATTCTGCATTTTCAGAAACGCTCAAACGCCATTTTCTCATAAATGGCTCCGAATTTTTCTTTAAACTTTTCGAAAGGGTAGTGGTAATAAACAATAGCGATAAGGCTTATTGTCAGCGACTGTGAAGATAAATTAATTTCAATTTAGTTTTGATATATCGCTAGTTACTAAGTTCTAAATTTAGTTACTTTGTGATGTGAATAATAACAATATTCTGTTGTAACTGTACAAACGAATCAGAATGAAAATAATGTTACACCGTAAGAGTGGAAATTAAAGAATATGAAATCGTGGAAATACATTATTAAACCGTTTACATTCAATTCATCCTATTGGAAGTTTTTAAAAAAATTAACAAACATTTCTTGCTTGCACGACATTTCCAGTTTGAAATAATTCCTGTGCTCCATTCCAATTGTTGATTATTTCATAATGGTAGGAATAATGCTAATTCTTCAATGTTAGAATTCCCATGGGCATATGTGCAATTTCAGTTCTCTTTGCAAACGCGCTGAAATCGAGGATGGGTCTAACTGATATTTGCTAATGGCTTTAAAGCACAAGCTGCTCAAAGTTGGAAAAAAGTCAAGCACATAAGCTTTCTGTGTCTCAAAGGAAAAGAAAACTGCCGTATTAGCAACAACGCAAACCCTATCTAAGAAATCTGCGGGCGCAGTGCCCCTGAACCTTACTCGCTCCCACATATCCCTCGCGAAGCAATAATTCATTCCCATCTCGTTTACTTCGAGCTCGCTGAATTCGCAAGGAATATCATTGGGTTTGACCCGAAGAAGAGTGTACAATTTTTCTTTGTGAATGAAAGGGATCCAATAATTCCTGAACTGTATTATGTCGAACGTATTCAGCTCCTCCCATGTGTGGGTCACCAAATCGAAGGACTTCATAACGAAATCATCCCAAGGTAGATAAAACACAGAATCGTCCAACAGCATATAAAGACGGTTTTTATAAGGGAGAAGGCAGACCACATTGTAGGCCGAACCATCTTCTTCCCAGGTGCCTATGATCGTCCACCGCAAACTGTTCAAGTCCAAGGCCCAAACAGTGAACCCCCGTATGAAGAAGGTTCGGCACACATACACGTGTCCATTGTAATGACAAGCGTGTACTCCGCGCCGCGAAGGCACGTCCCCACTCGTCCTCACGCAGCTCCACTGCGAAGTCCGCGTGTCAAAGACCTTCAACGTGCGCATGTTTAAGTTTTTAAGCCCTCCCACGCACACGAACACCCTCTCCTCAGACGCAACGGCGAAGTGGATGACTGTCTCTTCGCCTCCAAGATCGGTGGCGTCCTCGCTACCTCCATCCCCTCCGTCAAGGGTCTGGATGGCTCTCCAGGAGGCGGCCGCCGGGTTGAAGGCGAGGACCCGCACGGCGTCCTCATCGCCGGATGCGTTGAAGCCGAACAAGTAGACCTCGTCGGCGACTGCAACTGCGTGGATGCCTCTTGTCAAGGAGAAACCATTCATCGGAATGTCGCTCACCAACTGCGTCCACGCCATCCTTTACACCGTCGAGATCATAGAGTTTCTATAAAGAAGGAATTATTTTCACAGTTTATGTTTAGGCCAGAATGATAGAGGGAAAATCATCTATTTATACTGGACTCTTACATTATTACTATTAATTTTAAAATTATTTTTGAGCTGAAACAAAGTTTTTCATGATACGAAATTTGATTACAATAGTTAAAAATAAACTATATCTCTTGTTTAAAATAGGTTATCGAAACTGTTGCGCTTAAAACTTATATGAAACTGATTATCGTAATTGCGCATTAAAATATTTAGAAATATATTCTTTATTGAAATAAATTTTATTTAGTGTTGCACTTGATGAAGCAGAGAAATCCTGAGAACGTTGTGCCATTTAAGTAAAAAAAAATTAACTGACTGTCTATAATAAATATGCATTATAAACCATAGTTGTACTGCATTCAAATAATGAAGCGACAATCAATAACTCAAATATTTAAAATCTGACTATCCATAACTTAAAAACTTAAATTTTAAGATAAGCAGAAAATAAAACATGATTTACCGCTGATTTCTCACACCCTGCAGGCCTGTTAGTGCATCTGAACCGCAAACGGCGTGTATGGAAAGGAATAATGGACGTGTCTTCTCTTCCAGGCACTTTATCTTCATTGTGAAGGCATTCGCCCGTTGAAACAGCGTGAAAAAGCCTTTAATCGGTTTATCGCCCATTTTATCTCCCTTTTTGAAACTTTAAGTCTTCCTATGAATAACTGATTAAATTAAAGATCTAAATTCTTATCTAAAATTGATAAAAATCTGTTTTATAAAGAAATAATTGAAGTCACCTCCGTAAACGTAATCTATTTGCGTATTTAGAGAGCCGGCTCCCCATCATCAAACTACAGTCATCATCAAACTACAAATATATACAAAATAAAATGTAAATAAAATACAAAGTAAATACAAAATAAGAAAAATTTAGGGAATTATTATTTTGAACAAGAGATACATTTAAAATGATAATGATTAGCAAATGAAATTACAAAATATAAAATGCAAAGAGAAGGGAATTATATAGAGACCAGTAAGATGAAATTACAAAACTCAAAATGCAAAGGGGGGGATTAATGGAAATAACACTGGTCGATAAGGTTTTCTTCACAAGAAATCTGATCAGTGAATCTAGTACTTTCTTTATTATGAATTCAGATATGTATTTAGAGTTTTCCCATCAGGCACAGTTTTTCTGTGACAGCTACTTTTTAAAATCTGATTTTAACAGTCTCTGTGACCTGCCATAGGAAAGTTTACTTTACATGTAGCGACTTTATTTAAGTTGTAGGTATTTAAGAAAATGGTATGTAATATCATGCTGAAACCGACAATATATTGCAAGTTCATTCATATTTTGACATGTTCAGACCAGGTAGTCTGGCGTTGTGATGTGTCAGTATTGAGTTGTCTTTGAGCTAGTTAGCACGAATATCACTAGTGATATTTCCTTCCTTTGCGTTTACACGTGTACAGTGTAAGATATGTTTTAGTGATTTTCATTTGCATCATCGCAATAACGTGGTGTAAATCATGCAGATAATTTCTGCTGTATTTGCGGTGAGCTGACTTCAAACACTCAGAGGCGAAATTTAACGCCACTTGCGAAAAAGTGTTATCAATATTACTTTGGCAGTGAAGTTGATGATTTTGAAGATACCTGGGCCCCAAATATATATTTTGTGTGTGAGGACTGTTGTCTTGATAGAAAAATGGTACACGTCGTATACCATTTACAATTCCTATAAAATTGTAGGAATTGGAGGGCACATTTAAGCGATTGATATTTCTGTTTGACAAATATTAAAGGAACCCCATATTCCTGACCAGAAAAAGTTTCACATGTCCATTTCGTGAATCCTGAAAAATATATTTACCTCCATTGCATATTATATTCGGAGGAATGAAAAATTTAATAAAAGCTATGTATAAACTTTCTGATGGATTCTTGTACTTGAAATAGAAATTTCTCAAAGTAAGTGATGTAAAGTAAGTGAAGTAAATTGAGAGAAATCTTTTTTTTAGGATTGCAAATGCGGTCATTAATAGCTGATAAACATTTTGAAGAACTGCTTCATTTACTGTAGAAAGCAACCCGGCCGTCTTTCAAAACTTTATATTGCAATTTCCTTGTAAACCATAAAGCAAAAAACTTTAGGACATAATGGAATTCTTATAAAGCTATGGGATGTAAAGTGTCTCTGGAAATTCACTTCTTAAAATCTAGCTTAGATTTCCTCCGGGAAAATCTTAGGCTTGTCAGCTGTGGGCACGGCTAGCGTTTTTATCAGTAAGTTTCTTCAAAGGAGACTCATTTAACAGGTACTAAGGCAAGGGTAATTCTAATGTATTGGCTGACTACTGTTGCACAAGAAGAGAGATGTTCCAAATACAGAATATGCCCAAGAATCATCATTACCACTTTCTAGGTGCAGAATGGGTAGTCAGAATGTAAGTCAGGACGAGAATGTAAGCCAGATGTCATTTAGAGTTGGATAGCTAGTTAGTGTAGTTATTTAAAATTATAAAAAGTTCAAACGGATATCACGCAAAACTCTGCCTGTTGATGAAAAATTGAAATTATATTTGAATTCAGTATGAAAATACTTACATAATCTTTTATTTTCATTCATGTAAAAGAAAAAATTAATTTTTTAGAACAGTGTAATAGATACATTTAACAATAGATACAATAATAAGACATTACAGGCCAGTAGCAAATATAATCACAAAATATGAAATTCAAATAAAGAAAATACACATTATTGAATTGCAATAGACACGTTAAAAGGGGGGAAATATTAATAATAATAATAATAATAATAATAATAATAATAATAATAATAATAATGATAATAATTGAAAACCAATAGTTAACTATTTTACAAAAATTGGAAATGAATAATTTGAGCCGCTCTGCTTACCTCGGTGTGTGGCAAAAGTCGGAAGACAAGCCGAGAGGGAATCTGACACGTGATTTTTATAGCTTTCTGGAGCTCATGCGAGGAGTCGGAGGTGTGTGATGTGTCTTCTTGAAAATGTCTCAGGAGGGGGGTTCAGTTTGTGGGGGAGAGGTGCTTAAATTTATTAGCGGAGGAGACACAGGGAAATTAGTTTGTTCGTTGAGGAGCATTTCAGATTTCTGCTTGGATTTCAAAAACGTGAGAGATTTCTAAAGCGCTTCTGTTCCACAATTTATGTTCTATTTCAAGAATTGTAATGTCTGAATCGGGACGGAAAGTGTGGCCATGTTTATATGATGTGCATCAAAGTGCGATCTGTTCGTATTGTTTTTTCATGCGTGTTAACTTTTTTTAACTCTGGCATTGAAGCTTCTTTTGCAAAGCTCATGACATAGACCAGATTGGCTGAAGTTTCAATGCCAGAGTTTAAAAGTAAAACTTACTTTTTTTATGTTATTTAATAGTTCCATGACGATCTGAACCTTAATAAATTAAACAACACTTCGATCATTGCTACATGGTCCACTAGGTGGCTTAATGAAATTATTGTTAGCAAGTTTTACATAAGTTGATATTGTATTGTGGAGTGAGACTATTGGAGACCTGTATCAACCCGCACAGTCTGGCTTCTGCAGTGGAACGTAACACTAACCACAACATGCTGTCAAGACTTCAACCGTCGAGAGCGCGTTCGAAACACTTCCAGAAGGATGTTTTGGATCAATGTCGCGATTCTTAATTAAGAGATGAGACGTCGTTAACCTCAAGATTTGCAATCCAGTTGAAATTTGCGAAATTTTCACTCGGGTTTAACTTACATTTTATATTGCGTAACTGTTACTAAGAACTCAAGAAAATATGCCCACCACTTTTTTTTTTTGATGCAGAGGGGGACAATATTTCGACACACAACAGCTACAAATACACAAACAGTGCTCGAATGACACGTCGATTTGCTCGAAATATTGAAATTACAGAAAAATATAAATATTATGAAGAACTGAAAACTATAAAATTGAAAGATCTAATACTGAGGAATAATTTTCATTAAAAAATGTGGTTTTGATTTCCATGGTGTAGGTCAGAATCACAAAAAATCAAACTAAATTTTCGAATTCTAAAGAATTTACTAATAATAGAACATAAATCATAATTGCAAGAGCATTTTTCTCACATTGAGCTAACAATTTTTAAAAATTGAAACTTTGTGTTAATTTTAAAGATGTCGAACGGGGTTTACATTAATTGCCACCCAAAATTATACTATCTTAATCAAATTTGGCTCCCAACAAGTTAGGTAGAGCATTTTCGTCAACAACATTTGGGATAATTACGTCCTTTTTACTACGTTCTTAGCCGTTCTCGATCCCGGTGTCAGTCAAATGGTAGAGAACGTAGGCTTCTGCTCTTTTAATGGCAGGACGCCAAAAAGGTCCTTTTTATTTCGTTTCGGTATACTTTTTTTCAATTGTAGTGATACCTTTTTTTTACAAAAGCGATCTCATTATTCCGGTTTTTCTCTTTAGAAAGTAATAAAAAAACCTATTATTCGAATACGTATTAGAGATCACTAGTTCAGGAGGGGGGGTCAGTTTGTAGGGGAGAGGTGCTTAAATTTATTAGCGGAGGAGACACAGGGAAATTAGTTTGTTCGTTGAGGAGCGTTTCAGATTTCTGCTTGGATTTCAAAAACGTGAGAGATTTCTAAAGCGTTTATTACAAAGTAAAACTTGAAAGTCACATCGAAATATTTTAGAAGAACAAGCAGGGAGAACGGGCAGTTTAAAAAGTAATAAGAGTAGTTTTTACAAAATTTAGTTTAAGTTTTTTTGGTAATTTGTCTTTAATTTTCATCGCTCTTAAAACTATTCCAAATTTCTTGAACTATTTATGCAACATTATCAATTAAATATTTCCCGGATTTGTTAATCAGACAAGAGGCTCTATGTTTTAGATACTGTTCACACAAACAATTTGAAAAATTGAATATTAGTAATATTGAAAATTTCAAGCTTTATACAGAAATGAAAGTTTTACTATGTTTTCAACGGCACTTTGCACAGGTTTAGGTAGCTCAGTGACATCATTTTACATTGCTCTACTACGTCGCTGACTGGGAGATCCCAGAGTTTGAGACTAGACAATGACGGATGTTCTAGTCTAGTTGAATTTAGCTACAGATTCGAGGAGAATTTCAGTTGCCATGTCATGCTGCCTGTTCTTATCCTGTAGTTTCCTCTGTTTTTCCGAGGAAAAAACAGAAAAATTCTGGAACAATACCACAAAGGGACCACTGACTCCGGGTCATCCCTTCCTCATTATTGTCTCCTCTCCTCTGACGCGCACTAACACACACACACACACACACACACACACACACACACACACACTGAGATGCCCAACTTTATTGCACTTGACGGGAGATCAGACTGGAGAATAGATCATTGTAAAGATGGAGCGTTGCCTCGCAGGGAAAGATACCTGGAAGTGAAACACTGCTAAATGTAGGTAGACGGCGGCGGACCTACGGTTTAATAGAGGGAAGAATCCCGTTACTTGCCAAAGTGCAAAATGCACTACAGTGATGGTACTAACGAACATTGTAGATAGGGTGCCAGGAAAAATAAAACAATCAATAGCAATTCGCAGTACTCGATTAAGTCATTATTTTTCAAAATTATTTGACTAACTCAGGATGACCTTTACTTAATCTTCTAACAAAATCAATTACAGATTAAAGTTTTATATAGCGTCTTATGAACATTACCAGTAAAATACTGCATTTTAGAAACAACCCTCAGATTGAATCTCTTAGCAACTCACTATCGCTCTAGCCTAACTTGTTAAAATTACATTGGCTTTCTCGTACGTGTTAGTCGTAATAAAACGTGTGAAATATAGTTCATATAGTTATAAATTAACACTTCCTCGTACGTGTTAAATATAGTTATAATAAAGTTTAATGACATCGAGTAAGCACCAGAGACAAGAGAGTGCCAGGAAGTGTCTTAACGATGACTGTACAGTTGACCCTATATGTGCAAATTCCATTTAGCAAAAAATAACAAACATTTCTTGCTTGCACGTCATTTCCAATTTGAAATAATTCCTGTGCTCCATTCCAATTGTAGATTATTTCATAATGGTATCGGATGGTAGGAATAATGCTAATTCATCAATGTTAGAATTCCCATGGGCATTTGTAGAATTCCAATTCTCTTTGCAAACGCGCTGGAAGCGACGATGGGTCTAACTCATATTTGCTAATTGCTTTAAAGCACAAGCTGCTCAAACTTGGAAAAAAGTCAAGCACATAAGCTTTCTTTACATGAAAGGAAAAGAAAACTGCCATATTACTAACAACACAGACCATATGTAAGGCATCCGCGGGCGCAGTGCCCCTGAACCTCACTCGCTCCCACTTATCTCTCGCAAAGCAATAATTCATTCCGATCTCGTTTACTTTGATTTCGCTGAATTCGTAAAGAAAATCATTGGGTTTCTCCCGAAGAACAGTGTACAATTTTTCTTTGTGAATGAAAGGGATCCAATAATTCCATAACTGTATTATGTCGAACGTATTCAGTTCCTCCCACGTGTGGGTCGCCAAATCGAAGGACTTCATAACGAACCCATCACCATTAAGTAACATCTCTCGCAGACCCGTCGACTCGTCCAACAGCATATAAAGACTGTTTTTATACTGGAGAAGGCATGCCACCTCATAGAGAAATGTATATTCTTCCGTGGTGCCCATGATGGTCCACCGCAAACTGCTCAGATCCAAGGAGAAAAGAACGGAATTTGGAGATAAGAGGACGCTGCACACATACAGGTGTCCATTGTGTTCACAAGCGTGTACTCCGGTCTGCCAAGGCACGTCCCCAGTCGTCCTCACGCAGCTCCACTGCGAAGCCTGCGTGTCAAAGACCTTCAACGTGCTCGCATTCAGGTGCTGGTGACTTCCAACGCACACGAACACCCTCTCCCCAGACGCTACTGCGAAGTGGACGTATCTATCTTCGCCTCCAGGATCGGTGGCGTCCTCGCTACCTCCATCCCCTCCGTCGAGGGGCTGGAGGGCTCTCCAGGAGGAGGTCGCCGGGTTGAAGGCGAGGACGTGCACGGCGTCCGCATCGCCGGATTCGTTCAAGCCGAACAAGTAGACATGGTTGGCGACTGCAACTGCATGGATGCCTCTTTCCAAGGAGAAATCATTCATCGGAATGTCGCTCACCAACTGCGACCACGCCATCATTTACACCGTCGAGATCATGGAGTTTCTATAAAGAAGGAATTATTTTCACAGTTTATATTTACACAAGAATGATAGAGGGAAAATCATTTATTTATACTTTACTCTGATATTACTATTTAGATTACACTTTTTTCGGGCATAAACAGAGTATTTGGTGATAAGTAACATTACTTACAAATTTAATTAATGTAAACACTAATATCCACTATATTTCTTGGATGTAATAGGTTCTCGAAAATGTTACACATACAAATATTTATTTTTTTACTGGTACGTTATAACTTGTTCAATACGAAACTCGATATTCACTGCTTAATGTTATTTGGTCGATGGGACCGTGGTTACGAGGGAAATATGAAAACCATTCAATGATGCTACAGGTTTTCTAATGGAGTGAATTATGGGAGAGACATATGAAAAGTCCATCCACTTAATTAGTCAATATGCAAATCTTAATCAATAAACTTAGGTAAAAATAGTTATTTATGGATCAAGGGCGTTAAGTAGATGTTTTTGCGCCGAGGGCGACTTCCAACCCCGAGGGCCTCTGGCCCTCGGGGTTGGAAGTCGCCTTAGAGGCAGAAACATCTAGTAACGCCCGTGGTGCATACAAAACTTTATGGTTTACGAGTTTGTTGCTGAATAAAACGTGAATTCGAAACATTTTACAATATTCCTTGCGTCTAAAGTGAAAAAAAGCATTGTAATAGTCATTTGTCAATATGACGTCAGTTAAACAAAAGAGTGTATTCTAATTTCTATTGCATAATCGTTATTGTATTGATTTGTTCGTACAAAATGAAAGAATATTGTGAAGTTTCTGCGAATATTTTCGCAAAAGCTAACAAAACTACGGACAGTGGTTTCCATTAAAATCTTGAGAAATATATGAAACTGTTTAAGAAGTAGTTGAGATTTACCAGCGTGAATAACAGTATAAATTGCGCTGATGAAACCGTACTTTTAGGTTATTAGCGTCTATTGTCAAACATTATTTTGAATAATATGTCATAACACCGAAAAATAACATTTCGAGGATGATAGCCCATGTGCCTTATATATCTTATTACTACTTCTTGTACTGCTACTGAAGAAGAATATAATTGTCTCTAAAAAAGGTGATACGTGACAGTAAAATGCGAGTGATTGATGGTAATTATAAATTCACGGGAACATTCCAAAATTTTCATATCAATTAAACAAAATAAGGTTTATAACGAATTATTTTATTTATTTGAGCATTATGCCATTTATTTATTGTATTTGCTTGCATCTTAACTTTAAAAAATCGAATTCATCAGTATGTTCTATGTGTTGTGTTGGTATTAGAGTGGGCCATAAAGTATTCAAAAGGCCCTAGGGCATAAAGAATCAGGAAGGATCGCAAGGGTATTAAGTATACCATTACGTGTTTTGTTTCAGGTCTGTAAACACACAGCAATGAACTAGTAAACCATAAATAAACTTCTGTGCGTACCACGTGCGTTCGCTAGTTCTAACGATCTTTGGCGACGAAAAGCTCTCGGGCCAAAGACCTTCGGGCACTTTGTCGCCGTCGATCATTAGAAACGTTATAACGTCCTTGGTGCGTAAATATTGGATATATATTTTTATTTTGAATCAAATTATTTCTTGATTGTGGAAGATAATTGAACGAAACTATTACGCATTCAAACGGTGAAATGACAATCAATAAATCAAGTATTAAAAATCTGATTATCAATTGAATAGTTACCCCGAATAGAGATCTAACCCACAAAAGGAAAAGTTTTCAGGAAAGAGAAAAATTCATTCAATTCATTCCTCTATTCAGTGGAAGTTTGTTTATTTCTGTGTACAAATTACAAACCATCAATATATTATGAACTGTGAATCACTCTGAACTCAAATTTTAGTTAAGGCATTATCGGTCATAACGTACTGGCATCGATCAGACTTATTGCTGCAGTTAGATCACTAGTCGCAATTAGGAAAGCTTTACCTAAAGAATAACATACTTTGGAATGGCCGGTGCCCCCTCCGAATCGAGGGGGCTGTGTATTACGTCCAATAGGACACTATTCCACTGAAAACTCAACTTTCGACTTTTTGTGGATGAGATCTGTATTCGGGGTAACTATTCAATTATTAAAAACTTGACTTTAAAGATTAGTAGAAAAGTAGACATGATTTACCTCTGACTTCTCACAGCTTCTCGGCCTATTGTTGCGCCTGAACCGCAACGTCGACTGTGGAAGAGCGGAATGAACCTCTCCTCTGTTCCAGGCACCTGCGTCCACTTTACCATCATTCTAATCAGCGAAGTGATTGCCGTCTACTGAACCTGCGTGATAAGACGTATTATCGGTTTATCGCCTTCACTATCTCCCTCCTTGAAACGTTGGTATTTACATGCAGAGCGGTTTGAATCAAAAGTCTTAATTCACATGCAAACTGAGAAAAAATCCGTTTTCAGACAACCACTAGCAAAAGCAGTTGTTTAAGGGCCTATATACCGAGCTAAAGGCTCAATTTTTAGTCCTAGTGCTAAAGGTAAGTTGACGCTCAAGTTGTCAGACAAATCTGTGTACGCAACTAAGAAAATAAAATTTTGTCATGCGACCGAGACAGTTTTCCTCTGTCATTATTGTATCATTTGCATACTTGAATGAAATGAAAATGAAAGTGAGTAAGGCAGTCTGAAAAACTGTATGATACATGTGGTGAAAGTGTATTTATTTTGCTCGTAATTCAGCTTATCGGCCTTGCATTGTAAGATTCCGTACTCTTAAAAGAAAAGGTCACTTTTACCATCAAAAATATTTCGTAATACGTTATTTGTCAGTTTCAGAATTACAACATGGTAAACCTTCGTTACAACTAACTCGCTTAACACGAATTTTGCCAATACTACAAATAAAACTTCGGCCCGGCAAGGGATTAGGGAAGTACGGACATTTATAATACTCGGATAACACGAATTTTAGTTTCCCGAATACATACGTATATATGAAGTAATACGATATACGCAATATAGAGAAAGTTATGTAATGCTGTGCGAAAAAACGGCCAATTTTTTGGCACAAAAAATTCATTGTCGGGCCGTGATAACGAACTAGTGGTGTTACAGAATGGCACAAACTTTCCCGTATTAGTTTTCTATTTCCTTGGGTCTTCGCTAGCTATTCGGAACTTTTTCTTGCCAGCTGCCATCTATCACCACCAAAAGTACATTTTTTTTGTCATTTCCTTACTTTTTCGGTTTCCTATTGGTAGAAACGGAAACATTAATTTTAGAATATTAAAGAATACAAAAACCTAGTTATAAATGACAATTTCCTTCTCAAAATTATATGCCGTTTAAGAGAAAAGTGCGTTTTAGCGCCTCTAAAAATGCGAAATTTGAAGCTCATTTTCACAGAAAATGTTTGAGTTTTCAAAATACTTTATTTGAAGTTATTTGAAGCACTTATACTCACAAATATAATAGTCTTTCCAAATTTCGGATAATATGCATTTTAAAAATGTGAGAGATCTTTAAAACAAATTACATTTATATAATTTTTGAAAAAACAAAAAAAACTCAAAACAAACTTT